>CAUYMX010124553.1:0-52618 GCA_963573855.1 Lepilemur septentrionalis
GGTTTTTGAATGTAACAAGATAAGTCAACTTGAGTGGTAATATATTTTGGGAAATCAGCTCACTACAAATTGTGACTGTAAACATTGTACTGTAAATGCTTTGTAGTTTTCCCCCAATAAAAAAAATAAAATATAAAAAAATAAATAAATAACAGAACAACATGACTGATTTGGTCTTAACATCAAATACAGGGCTTGTACCAGATTCAGGTCCCCCAAGTATTGCTGAGTAAACAATAAAGTTTGTTGTTTGTGACAGAAAAATAAATAAATAAATAAATAATCAATAAAAAAAATTGATCAAATTGTGTACAAATAGGTTTAAAATCCAATTGGAAAATTGCAACCTTTGTTTTGATATACAGATGCCAAAACTAGGATAGTGAAAAAGATTTACAATCCAAAGCATGAAGATATGTAAGTAACCGAAGCTTCCAAGAGATGTATGTTCCCAACAATCAAATGCCTAGTTTTTAAGAATGGACAGAACCATAAAATAATTAGCCAGATGACTAAACATAGCAAAAATTAGCTGGGCGGGGTGTCCCATGCCTGTAGTCCCAGCTACTTGGGAGGCTGAGGCAGGAGGATCGCTTGAGCCCAGGAGTTTGAGGTTGCCATGAGCTAGGCTGATGCCACGGCACTCTAGCCTGGGAAACAGAGCGAGACTCTGTCTCAAAAAAAAAAAAATCTGGAAACAATCTTGATATCCTTCATCAAGTAAGTGGTTAAACAAACTATGGTACAACCATACCAGAGAATACTATCCAATAATAAAAAGGAAGAAACTAATGATACATGCAACAACCTGGGTGAAATCTCCAGAAATTTATGCTGTGTGAATAAGGTTATACATTATAAGATTCCATGTGTGTAACACTCTTGATCTAAGGAAATTGTAGAAATGGAGAACAGTGGTTTCCAGGGGTTAAGGAGGGCATGGGGACAGGAGGAATGTGAATGTGGCTACAAAAGGGCAACTGGAGGGATCCTTGAGCTGATGGAAATGTCTTGCATCTTGCCTCTATCAAGGACAATATCCAGGCTGTGATATTGTACTATCAAGATGTTATCATTATTGCAAGATGTTTTCTCAAGATGTTACCATTGAGGGAAACCAAATAAAGGGTACATGGGCTCTCTCCTTATTATTTCTTACCATTGCATATAAAATCTACAATTATCTCAAAATAGAAAGTTTCATTTAAAAAAATTGTAAAGAAGGTAGTCATCTCTGCCTCTGCTATGTCTATGTGTAGATACATACTGAGAGAAGTATGGAAGGGTGGTCACGTTAACATTAAAAAAAAAAAAAAGAATTTAGTGATCATGATTTAAACCTCCAGGAGTTAGCTCTCACCTGTAACAAAGCTCCCATCGTTGATGCCACCGCAGCCATTCCGATACACAGGACTCCATACAACACACCTAGACGGATGGCACAAAAGCAGGTGTAAAATCTAGACCAGAGATTTAGAATTCTCAATAGAATAAGCCACCACACCTTTGATTCAAAGTTGAATAATACGACTGTGGTGAAGAAAGGCCACGTACCTCAGAGCCAGCAAGAAAAGGAAACAGCTGTTGTGGGACAGGATCAGCAGTGTGCGACCAGGACAAAGCCCTTACATTGTGTCCCAGGATTAGTTACAACAGTAGGTTATATAAGTACAGAATCCCTAGAATGAACTATAGGGATTTTAAAACCAAGTACTACATTGTATAATTAATCTAATCCTCCATAACATTTGGATATAAAGGAAAACTCAGGTCTCTGTTTCAGCCTGCCAAAAACAGGACACCATTCAGCTCTGCCCTGTACAGCGAGGCAGGGGAGGGAAGGAATAAACGGTAGAAATTAGAGTCTTCTGACTTTAAGCATTCATTTCTCCGGGAAGTGGCAATCCATACCAAGGGGTGTTTGGGGACCTCTGGCCCCTCATAATCTCCATGAGCACTCCACTCCCAAGCCTTTCCTGGTAAACTAACAAACAAAGGCAACTTCAAGACAAGTATTTATTTCCCCCTTCTTGCCACGTTGTTTCCCCTAAATGTCTTCACAGAAATTCTCAAGCCACCGTTGGTGGTCAGATTATGGAATTTTTTTCTTCCTCTTTTGATTTTCAGTATTTTTCAAATTTTCTCCAGGTACATGTATTGCTTTCAAAATTATAGAAAATATTATGCAAAAAAACCCCCCTTTATCTTTTGAGTTCCATTCAGCAAGTCACCTGAAATCAGTCAAGGTAATTTCCCATATTCAAAATTCAAAATGCAAAAAATATGAATAGGAAATTGGCTTATAAAATTATTACATTCCTTATGTTATTTCTATCTTACTATACTAGCACTCATACCTTTGTTAAATATATTGGGTAAATAATGTCATTGCTGGACTGAAGGAAAAATTTTACATTAATTTTTTTCAAAGAGCTCTTGTCACAATGATTTTTATGTCACTCAATCCTAATTTAAATAGTATTTCCAACATATTTAGCTTGATTTTTCTCCATCTGATAGGCCATGAATGGTCACCATTATGAGGTTTGGTATTCAAAGTTATTAGAAACATACTCAAATCATCTGCCAAGTTTTTCTCTATGATGTCCTTACTGCATATACCTCAAGATTATGAGGTCATATTACCCTTCAAAATGAATGAGAATCTCACCTGTATTCACTGAGTTGAATTATCATTCATCAACATCATTCCATGAGAACCAGGCAGTACCTCTTGTTTTACATGCATTATCTCAAAACCTCATAGTAACCCGAAAAGGTATTTTTGTGTCCATTTTCCATATAAAGAAATAGAGGCTCATGTGGGTGACTAGATTTCCTCAAGGCTAACAGCTAGTAAATTGATGAAGCAAGATTGGGTATATCTGGCTTCAAAAGCATCTATTCATTTTACTAAACCACATAGCCTCCGTAATCCCATAATGAACTACATACTCTTTAGAAAGCATTGCATCATTCTGAAATTACACTCCAGGATTAAAAGTTGGTACATAATAAAATGATGCATTGCTATTTAAATTTAGGGAACATCTAAAAATATAAATTAAGTAATTATTCCATGCTACAGTCATAGCAATTATATATAGAATTATGGCTCAAAACAGAGTATCATTTACTATTTCTTTGACAGTCCATTAGTGTTATTGTGTTGAGGTTGAAGATTCTTTTTTCAAAAACAAATTTGTTAGTCATTCATTCCAAATAAAGAATGAAGTACGCTCACAAGATTTGAGTTAGATATTGCATTTGAGACAAGTGGGGACTGGAGATTCTTAAATCTTTCCATTCAAGCTGGTATTTAACCCCTAATAAGGTTCTAAGAACAGATGCTGAGAATTCCTTGCACAATTTTATAGACCATCTCCAGGACAGCGTACGTGAGCAAAGAGCAGACAATCAAGATGAGTCAAAGATCACAACACTGTTTCTTTACCTTCAACTCATACATACAGACCATGTGCCCGAAACTGACATATAGAAAAGGTCATAGAGAAAAAGTGTGCTCTTGGTTCCAAACTAAGGATATTTCTTAGAACTGTTGCCTAAAGTTAAAAATGAAAAGAGTTTAATTTTTTGTGTGCATGGCTAAGAATTTTAACATAAATTTGGGATAAGAAGAAGGTAGGAAAGAAGAAGAGCCAAATACAACAGGACCCCTGGGAATCGTCCTTTGTGATCTACTGTCAACTAATTGTTTGGAGTATCTCCCAAATCTTGATTACAAATACAGCAGTGTCCACATTAAGTTGCAAGCACACATATGAGGATTTACAGTCATACTCTGAGGTTCTTACTCTATATGAAAAGAATTTCTGGTATCTCAAAAAAATCATCTCTCTGAGCTAACGTGGAATTATGAAAACAGAAACTTACTCATTCCTTGGGAAATCCAAGACAGAGACCTTTCTGAGAGCGATCTGAAGTGAGGTTTTATTAGATCTTCCACAGTTACTGCTGCTAAGGCATTAATACTGGAGGACACTGTGCTGTAAGAAGAAATACAACTTTTGATTTATAACATGTTACCTCTAATAATACCTTAGGATAAGAAAGGGGGGAAACAAATTGTCACTTCTAAAATATAAGCAGATTTCTACAATGTTATTTTTAATGATCACAGCTTCTCTTTTTGGAATCTGTTACCATCCAAGAATGATTCAGGCAACATCTATAGGATTGATAATAAAAGAGAAAGAATATGTTAATGTTACCTCTACTTTACAGTTAATTCTCAATGTCTACAAAATGTATTTTCATAAATTACTCAGTATGACTATAGAACAACTTTAAAACATATTTTTCATTGTGCATAGAAAGGACTGTCATAAGTCCTCCCTAACATATACCACAAATATCAACAATATTAATTTCCTGAATCCTCCCTAACATGTGCTGTACATGTTAATAAGAATTCCCTGCAGCAAACACAAGAAAAAAGTGCAATGAATAAGTTCAATCACAAAAACACAAGATTCCTTGGTCAGTGTATATTATTCAACATGTAAATGGAATATTTAATTCTAATTTTATAGTTGACCATGCTTTAGCCACGTGTATGCTTTATTTTATTTTAGGCTGCAAAAGCATACGTGTATGTTTTAAACTAGGCTGTAAACACCCATTTTTGATAGTCAGTGAAAGTTACCATCAACTGATCATCATTACTGTGACATTATAAAGTATATAACGATAGATGATATATTAGACAGCAGTGAAAAGTGGAGCCTGATGACAACAGGATGACAGCCCCCAGAGATAAGAGTTGGATTGACAGAGAGGAGACCTATGGCAGATGGCCTACTTTGGGCCATATGTACCTATGCCCAGAATTCAGCTTTATCTCCCAAAGTATCTCATAATTAAAAAAAAGATCCCCAAAGGAGCACCATGTGTTATTTGAGTCACAGCTCATACCTCAATGTTCCACTGTAAGCACAGGCCACGAAAAGTCCAGGAAGTCCTGGATAATCTTGCAGAATGTCCAGTACCAAATAAGGCAGGAGCTGAAAAATTCCAAAATTTACTCCTGAGTACTAGTTGCTACTGAATAAAATTAACTAATGCCTCATTTAGCTTGGTGTTCTTCGGGAACATAAAGGAGCTATTCCACAGAACTGAAATTTCCAAATGCCTAAAATTAAACTATTTAACTGTCAACACTTAAAGGAACAAATAGCACAGTAGCGAAGTAAACAGATGTTGGATTCAGACAGATGTGGCTTTGTTACTTAATTTCTCTGAGCCTGTTTCCTCATCTGTAAAATAGCAGTGATAACACCAATTTCATACAGTTGCTATAAAAGTTAAATTAGATAATCTACATAAAGCTTTTAGTATAGTATTAATAACAAAGTCCAAAATCCTCTACCTTATCATCTTTTTTAACTAAATCTTCACTGTGATTATTTCATATCTGAGTGGCTCCCTCAAGTATAGGTAGAATCAATGAGATAAGATTGAGAGACAGGAAAATTGTAAAACTCTATCTAGACACTAGCCCTGCTTCCTCAGAGTGAATCCAGCAAAGCGTACCAGAAACACATCTTTGCTCTCCTGAGGATAAGATTTTGACATGATCTTTCACTGCCTTATTTGCATTGTATCCTCAGTGGGATGGTCATTGAATTGGCTCCTTAACACAGTCCTGGGAAGAGCCAGTTAGAGGGAAACCTTGGCACAGGCTCTCCAAGAGCACGCAAGCAAGACACCCTGAATGTATCCTATGACAAAAAGTCTCAAAGATAGGAAGTTGCAGGGGCTTTATTTTTGCCCCAGTTAAAGGAAGGGTGTATTAGAAACCTTTTTAAAAAAATCCCTCTAATCTTCATGACACAAATTGCAGACCAAAAAAATGATAAAAATCACAAAATATCCTTGATTAGAGGGAACATACGAGAAGTGTGCCTCCACTGCCTCCGTCTTCCTAGTAAACGCGACTCCGGGATTCTCTGAGAGAACGGCAAGTGTGTGTTTATCAGAAGGAGGGCACAGGTTAAGACAGGGCTGAGATACACAGCTCAAGGATGGTCTCATTTTCTAATCCCACAAAGTTGTATTTTCCTGGGAGAATATGATGCATTTTCACCACCATAAAATTCAGTCTATCTTTATTCTAATGAGCCCTTGGGTGCTTGATCCAGAAGCAAGTCTTGGAAAATAATTTTGGCAAGAACTCAGACTTTGGAGTCAGGCAGTCCTGGGTTCGAATTCTAGCTATACTTTTTGAAAGATAATAGATGGCAAAGAGGTTCAAAGTCAGGACTCTGGTGGCAGCTTGCCTGGGTTTGAATCCTGATTCCAGGTTTACTAGCTAGTTACTTACTTAACCTCTCTGTGCCTCAGTTCCCTCATCTTTGAAAGGGAGATGATCACAGTACCTATGTCAGAGGGTGGCTGTGAGAATTAAAAGTTGAAACTTACATAAAGCATTTATAGTAGTGCCTAGCCCATGGTCAGTATTTGGTAAGCGCTCATAGTTACTCTTATTCATTAGCAATGTGACCTTGGACAAGTTATATAACCTCTCTGAGATTCAGTTCCTCATCTATAAAATTAGAATTACAGGGCTGTGAGAATTAAACAAAGCATGTAAAGCTCTTGGCACAGAATCTTATTACATAGTTGGTACTTAATAAACGTGTGCTTATTAGATCCGTTTCGACATCAGAGAAACTAGAAGATAAATTGTTTATAAATGAGTAATCTAACAACACCCACAAAATATTCTACAGTACCATGGTTTATGTAGGTTTTTTAAAAATTGTGTCTTTACATTTCTATTCCCAGCTTCACTCTATTTCTATTTAACATTTGACTTGAATTTTTTCCAGGTATTTCGATATTTTAATTTTAGATGCAGCACTCTTCATTCTTGCTATATCTGCTAAAATAAATTTTTGCCAAATGCTTTATAGAAATTAAAGATGATTATTGTGTTCCCACTGGCTGTTTCTCTACAAGAACATCAACACGCCTTCCTCCCCACTAATAAGCTTTTTGAATGTCACTGATGCACACGTAAGAAAGACATGATACTGAACCTGGTCTAGTGCAGACACTTTCTTGGTTGTCCAAGGATCACAGTCTTTGTACCTGGAGTAAAGGGCGAACCCACAAAGCACTGAGCAAGTGAGGATTGCCCAGAGTCCCAAGAGGTTGATGTAGAGAGACCTAAAGGAGTGAAGACAAACCAGCAAAATGACAATTGTAATTCCTATCCCAAAGATTAGGAAACCTGTTGCATGAGCAAAAGAGACTTTCATGATTCTACTCAATAAACGCACATGACCATTTGGTTATCAAAAATGCTACTTGTTTTATTCTAATCTCCTATTGTGTTTCTGATTTAATCAACAACATATTTGGAAATATTTGGAATAGATGAGGTTTTCTCACGTAATGAGTGTGTCCTCCTGGTCAGAATTCCATGGGCATTGTTAGCTTTATAAGAGAACTTAATTATAGTACTTCAGGTCTTCTTGTCATGAAATAAGGATTTTAATAGTCAACATAGCAGTAACTATTACTCATTTTCCTTTTAAAACGAATGTAATTATAAGCTGCTAAACATTGTTAGCATCGACACAGCAACTCACCAAACTTGTTTAAATGTTATTTATAAGACCACACATTCATTAAGTGTGAATGCAAACCTGTATTCCTTTGACAGATATCTTTTCACACAATGTTCGGCATTATAATACTCTGTGTGCTCCAGTAGAGCATAAAGGTTTACACAACAGCATGGGAGTGAGACCCGAGCATAAATCCTGGCTCTACCATAGAAGACTCTGGACACGTCTTCATTTTTTTCATTTACACATAGAGATATCAATGCCTACATCACAAAGTCCTACAACTAAATGACATAGTGTATATCATATAGCACAGGACTCTCATATAATAAACACTTGTTAAATGGTAGTTATTGATATTATTAGTGTTAGTATCATTGAATGCTGTGTCTTAATAATCAGTTGAATAGTAAACACTTCTCTCACTCAGGTGGCTACCTGTTTTTTCCAAAGGTGCTCTAGTGGACGGTGCTGAGCAGCCCTAGGCCAAAGAGAGGTATCATCCTCCAGGGTCATGCCCCCTTCCCGGGGGCAGGGGGCAGCCTGCATCCACTGACTAGTGGATTCAGAGGGTTAAAGGCCCAGTCCCTTCATCCTACCTTGGGACAAGTCTGAAGAGCCACTGTAGCTCTAGAGCTCTGTGGAGACAGCATGACAGCACAGTGTCTCCCTCCGGCCAATCCTGCTTTTTTTCCTTCTGTTCTGCAGTATTGATGCCCTAAGAAACTCTTGCATGCTAACCTCCACTCGGAGTCCACTTCGGGGAGAACCCGCCCTGCCACAGGTGCCAGACAAATTGCTGCCTTTTCCCTTGAATTGACTAGCATTACTGTGTATTTCGCTATTATCTCTTCTCCAAATTACCAGAAAATTATGCCCAGATACTCTCATGCTCAAACACCTCCTCTCACTTATGTCTGAGTTCAATACTGTTGAAATCATGCTGTTTTATTTTATTTTCATGCTATTTAAATTGATCACTTATCAACATCTGATAATGTCCCTTGTCAATCAATGTCAGTAAGTCTTGGCTTTTTGACAGGGATCCATTCTTCCTCCCACAGCACCAGCACTAGAAAGCAGGTGAAAATGGCTCCCCTGGGTTCCCAAGAGTTTGCCTTGCTCAGGAGATCCATTGGGATATTCTTAGAGGAATTAATTTTTATTAAGAAAGCTCTAATGCTGTTATTGATATTTTAGTTATAAAATTAAGTTTTTTGAGTTTCAGGTTCCCAAAGAAACAGAAGAAGAACTTGTGCACAATTACTCTGGGACAGGTATTAGCTCTAGTACAGATTTAAAAGTCCAACAGACTACTATATATGTAAATTACTTTCTTCCAAAATTCCTTAAAGTACCAGAACACCTAAGCTCATATTCAGTTATTACATTCATATTTATATAGACCTTTCATTGTGAAATTTCCCAAAGACTTAATTTCTAAACCAATTAACTCTCAATGTATTGAGTTCTGACATACGACATCACAGTATGTGCATCTTCTCCTCTTAATAGAAATAGAATGGCCGCTCCTCCCACCCCAACCGCCCTGTACTCTTAATCTATCTGGAATATTTAAGCCCCTAAACACATGTGAGCAGAGTCAACCTTATTTATCAGCTGAGTGGTGGCCACCAAGCTGATCTGAGGCCTCCAGAGAAAGAACCAGCCACCATTCCACTCTTCGCTAAGCCAAGGAAGGCTGGAAAGTCCCTGGCCATGCTGTCCTTCCTATCTCTGTGCTTTTGTCCAAATCGCTCCACCAAACTAGAATGCCTTCCCACTTGCCTCCACCTGCCCAAATTATGATCATTCTTCATAGTCAGTCTTCCAGATCAACAGGAATCTCTCACCTACCCTCTGCCTTCACATCACATCAGTTGTAGTGGAAAAGGAATGTACATTTACTAGACTTCTATCATGTGTGTGCCAAACACAATATTGCAGGATACCTCCCATGAGATATAGAGTATTTCTTAGACTTCTTTTTACAAGTTTAGAAACTGCATCTCAGAAGGAATAAGTAATTTTCCCAGGATCACTCAAGTAGCAAGTATTAGAACAGGGTTATAAACCCATGACTATGTCTGAAAATGAAATACAAGGCACTATATACACTCTGGAACGTTTCCTCTATTGTTATATTGTTTCATGAAATTGTTATATCTTGCTAGTATTATTTTACTTTTCATATACTGGCATATATTTTCCTAATTTGATATTAACTTCTTTCATGACAAGGGCCATATATTTATAATTTTTTTATCCCCATAGGTCCTTATACAAACAGATGCACAATAAATGCTTATTTATTTCATAATATTTGTCTTACTTTAATAATTCATGTAAATATTTTCAAATCTCTGATTTAAAACAAACAGTACCACTTTGCTCTGCTTGGTCCTTTTGTAATCAAGTACATAATTTATCTCTTGGAATTTCTTGACACAAAAGACTTAAACTTGAGCTATACTTGACTTATGGAAGTGTTTCCATAAAGACAACTGATGTGTTATTAATGATTTGTACACCATAGTGTATGACTTACATTTTTGCCTGGAATCTGCTTTTACAGGAAATATATCTCTGTACTTGGGATTGGTTGATACCATAGATGGTGGTCCACGTGAAAATACCTCCTATGATAATTGTCCAGAAGGTGTGTCTTTGTAAAGGATTAGGATCAAAACTAAATGAAAAGAAACAGAAGACAAATATGAACAGTTAGCAAAAGACTAAAGAAAAAATCCTCCTAGACTATTTTTTGGAAGCAAACAATGTGTACTTACATACATACATAAATATGTACAAATTTATTAAGTAATATAAAAGGTAGAAATATTTCTAACTTAAGTTCAATGACATAAAAACTTATTTTCAGAGACCTGGAAATTCTAGACGGGATTGGAAGGAAATGAATGTTCTAATCATTCTGAACATTTATATAAGTTGTTCTCCTATAGTCTTAAGAAACTGTTGTGTAAACTAATTTGACATGCTATAATCAGAGAAGAACATAAAACACACAACACAGGGGCGGGAGGATACATTCCTAAATGCACCACAGCAATAGATTTGGTACTAAAATAAACACAAAATTAACACATTTTGTGTATATAATTCCTCTCTCAGCACATGTAGTCATAGGGCTCATTTATATTCAAGTTCAAGAAGTCAGTCAATTAATGTAGTTTAAAGGTTTTCATTTTCTAAAATTACCATATGCCAGTATAATCACACTTCCATTTAAAAGGCTGTATGCATAAGCTAAATACTAATAGTTTAAAACCACTTTATGACATGTGCATAAGCCCAAAATATTGTTACAAAGAAAATTCAATTTCCATGCTTGAAATATATTTTAACCATTTTTACTGGAAGGAAAATGAGTTTGCTCATCTCTGACACACCATATGAGCTTGAAAATTTTCTGCAAAATTAGCTTGCATGGACACTTTTTTTTGATATATATTTTCTTTTTTCAAATTTCAGAATATTATGGGGGTACAAACATTTTGGTTACATATATTGCTTTTGCATCACCCAAGCCAGAGCTAAAAGTGTGCACATCCCCCAGACAGTGCGCTCTGCACCCATTAGTTATGAATTTACCCATCCCCTCCACCCCCCTCCCACTGCCCGGCACCTGATGAATATTACTACCATGTGAGCACCTAAGTGTTGATCAGTTGGTACCAATCTGATGGCGAGAACATGTGGTGCTTGTTTTTCCATTCTTGTGATACTTCACTTTGAAGAACGGGCTCTAGCTCCATCCAGGATAATACAAGAGGCACTGGTTGATCATTGTCTTTTATGGTTGAGTAGTACTCCATGGCATACGTATACCACATTTTCATTAATCTACTCATATATTGATGGGCACTTGGGTTGTTTAAGGCATCAACCATAACTTTTCTAAGCAATTCTCCAGAAATAATATATCAGATTATATAATGTACATTATATACATGTATGTATATAAATACACGAACCTATGATTATAATGCACAATCACGATAAACTATATTAATACACTATATATTGTCAGGGCAATATCAGAAGAGAAACTCTCAGTGCTGATTAAAACAAAGAATTGTCAAAATGGAATCAATGTCTTTTAGTGTCTGTCTCCTAAGAGGCTTCCTTTTCTTATCTTTCCACTTCCCTTATCATCCTGCCCTACCTTTCAACCTATTCTGGACTTTAATATCCAGAAGAAAATACTCTTTTGCCATAAACTCCTTCTCAGGAAGAAGCATCACCCTAAGTACCATGCAACTAAGTACCACTTGTCTGTTTTAACCCCTTAAAGAGCACGTGGAAAACCCTACACATTTACTCACCAGTTTCAGTTTGCTATGCCACATCCTTAGTGGTTTTGTTGGTTTGTTTTCGAATGTAAACCTATTTCAATAAGGAAATTATTTTCAAGAGAAAACAAAAGATATGTTCTGTTAACCAAGAGGTAAATAGCAACTTACTTCCAGAAGTTTAATCTTCCGCCGTTATAGGCATCATTTAAAATAGTGTTGATTCCACCTTGAACCACCACAGCCCGTATAATCACAGTTGCAAATCCAGCCACCATGATCCCAGCTTGAAAAACATCTGTCCAGATAACTGCTTTAAGACCACCCTTGGAGAGAAAAGTGTATTAGGATTAATGCTTCTATCAGACGTTATTAAGCATCCACACACTTACACGCTATGGGGGACAAAAATGATGAAAAGGTGCGACTTAACCAAGAGGTACACTCAAGGGAGATGGTCAGGTTGGGAGAACCTCCACAGAGAAGGAGATATTTAAGCCAAGCCTTCAAACATAAGCAGAGGCAAAGACGGAAGGTCCTCCCAGCAGAGAAAACAGCATGGTTAAACGCATAGAGGGGTCAAATTATATGGCATGTTGAATGTGGCCAGAAATGTATTTTGGAATGAAGTGGAGTGGTGTGGGGAGATTGCTGGGAAGAAAATTCAGAGTCAGACTGCAAGTCAATATTGTGAAATTCATCCTAAAGACAGGGCTGATATTTAATCAGTATGCATCCAGATGGTCATACCAGTTGTTGAAAAACTAAAATTGTTTTATAATAGCCACTGCCACAAACTTCCCAAGCATCCCCCTCCAGTCTCTATGCCCTGAGCTGAAGCAGCCCCTGCCTGAAGACCCCGTCTTCTATAAGATCAGCAAATAAAAGATTAAGATTTAGACTATCAGAGATCCCATAAGGACCAGCATGCCTGATAACATCAGTGCCATGCTGTACTGGTTGTTGCATACTTTGTCACCGCTGCCTACAAACAATGGGAAGTTATCACAGGTTTTTTAGCTGAGGAATAATATGAGCACAGCTGTAATAACTTGGCAACAGCAAGGATGAATCAGGAGGCAAGATTAGCAACCACAGCAATGGTTCAAATGAAAGAAAAAAATTCACTTATGATCCTTGTTCTACAAAGGATCGAATTTTACCCCAGACCAAATATTCCTTACAAAAAAAAAAAAAGTTACACTGTGGGAGGTCAGGAGGAGGTATGAATAACCCAGTTTGCAGCACACAACTACGGGAATTTTCAGCTATGCAGAGCAAGTAGATAGAGTGAAAAGGCAATGTGTTGACGTACCAGCGTGCAGTAGAATGTGCAGACCACCCCGGTTGCCACTACTACACCCCACAGATCAAATTCTGTGACTGTAAGAGAAAACAGAATGCATGTATAAGTATAAAAAATGCATAATAAAAATACTTCCCAAAAATTATCAGGGAAAGAAGCTAAGTCATTTATTGGGCACCTACCTCCATACCCACTTGCCTAAAACTAGGTCCAAATCTCATAAATGTCAAAAAAAATGGATTTCAAAGTTATATTTGATAAATTTCTACCCTCAGACACCATATACAAATCCAACATTGGCCAAATTAAATACATGGAAAAGCATTTATGTTGTAATTAAGCTAAGAAATGACTTGATACTGTGAGGTAGTTGTTCAAACTGAATGGGGTCAAAGGGTATTTGTCATCTCTCTCCATTAGACTTGGTACAGATAAGCACTATTCTGCCAGTCCTTGAAAGACGCATTACTAAGATGCACGCTACTAAGATGAGACCTAGACGAAGAAAAATTTGTATGATTCGCTACCATTTATCTGCAAAGTGGAATAATATGTTAAGTTTTCTAAATTAAAGGAGAAGTCAAAAACAAACAAAAAATATTTACCTGTAGGAGAGGAAGGAAACAGGGTAGAGGAGACAGACAGATACAACTTAGACTTCTCTAAACATATTTTGGTTTATAGATTTCACTTTGGAACCATGTAAATACTCTACATAATTATACAAAATTAAATTAGAAAAAAACTCCTCAAAATCAAAATGAAATAAATTGAACCTAACTGCATATCAAATTTATGACATTACCACTCAGAGAAAAATATGTCACAAGGCTTTAAGCCACAATTTAACATACATCCCTACTAGGATACACCCCATGGGAAAAAACAACTGCAAAGAAAAAAATTTGAACTGTTTTTGGCCATCATATTATTAGTTACAATTTGGAATTGCTATTCCAAATTGTAACTAATAATATGATTATCAACCATGCATACTAAAATCATCAGAGGAAAATTTAAAAATCCTGTTAACTGGCCCACTCAACAGCCAATTAACTCAGAATCCCAGGGGTGAAGACCCAGGAAGCAGTATTTTTTAAAGCTCCCAAGTGAGTCCAATTTGCAGCCAAGGTTGAGAAATCAGGAAACAACTTGAGGAGTTGCTGGACAAGAATGGGATAATTTGAGCGTTGATAATAATATTAACCTTAATGGTATGAAATAACATCAAACCTTTAAGTCCATGAGTTCATAAGGATTTTTTTTTTTTTTTAGTTTCAGTTACTCTTGGAAGATAGTAGGGAATGGTTTTTTATTTTAAAAAACTTATTATAAGGGGAAAAATTTATCCTGCCTTTCCTATACAAACTATTTTCAAGGTAACTAAATAGTTGATAGGAGGAAATTCCTCTTTATAGAAGTATTCCATCTAATCAATGAAGAAGGAATAATAGAATTAGAATATCTCACTCTATAAGCCCTAATGAAATAATAAACCTAGAACGATCTTCAATAGCTGCTAATATTTTATTTTTGAAAAAACCTGACATTCTGTGCCTCCTGAAGGAAATAAACTTATAGACAGCACCTATGAAATATTATCTCTAAAATGTTGAACTGGAGTCTGAGAAAACTTCTAGATCTAACTACTAGGTTTACAAGAAATACAGAGGAGTGGGGCCATTAAATGACCCCATAGAGATGCAGTCAGTAAAACTGAGAACCTGGAAAACTTCACAGAACAAATAATCCAGTTTCTTCAACAAGTAAATTACAGTGTTAATGGGAAAGAAATAGGAGGGAAATTATAAGTTTAAAAAGACTTGAAAAGAGCTTCAAAATACAACCACTAAAAATTGACAGAGAAATAGAAAAATCAATAGTTATATTTGGAGATTTTAATATTCTTCTCTCAATAATTGATACAAGTTAAAAAAAATCAATAAAGATATGGAAGATGTGAACAATATTGTTACCCAACTGAACCTTTGATCTTTACAGAACATGACATTTAATAAGCACCCAGTATAGATTCTTTTCAAGAGTACGTGGAATGTTCACCAGCATAGACCATATCCTGGGCCATAAAACAAACCAATAAATTCAAAGGATTAAATCATAATAGTTCTCTGACCATTATTTATGTAGAAATAAATGACAAAAAGATATGTTAAAAATCCTCAAATATTGAAAATCAAGCAACGCTTCTAAATAACCCATGAGAGAAAGCAATCACAAGAGAAATTAGAAAATATTTTAAACTTAATAAAAACACAAGGTATCAAGATCTTTGGGCTGCAGATAAGGTAGTGCGTAAAGAAAAAATAATAACTTTAAATATTTACATTATAAAGTAAAACATATTTTAAATCAAGGTAGACCTAAACTTCTGCCTTAGGAAACTAGAAAATTTAAACCCAAAGTAAGTAGAAGAAAAGAAACAATAAACATAACAGCACAAATTAATGAAATAGAAAACAGAGAAAATCAACAAAGCTAAAATGGTTGTTCTTAGAAAAGATTAAAAACGTCAATAAAGGACTAGAAAGATAAACCAAGATAAAATGATAGAAAAGGTATCTTATCAGTATTAGGAATAATTAGAAGGGACATCACTATAGCTATTACAAACATTACAAGGACAACAAGAGGATAGTACAAACAACTTTATGCCAATGAATTTGATAAGTTAGACCAAATGACTGCATTCCCTGAAAAACACAATTCACCAAAACTGACTCAATAAGAATTAGAAAATATGAATAACTCTATTAAAGAAATTAAACCCATAAATCAAAACCTTCATGCAAAACAAACATCAGGCCCAGATGCCTTCATTGTGAACTCTACCAAGCATTTAAGAAAGAAATTCTTCAAATCAACTTACTAGCAAATCAACTTCAGTAATACATAAAAAGAATAATATGCTATGACCAAGTGAGATTTATCCCAAGAATCAAAAATTGGTTTAACATTCAAAAATCAATGTAACTTTCCACATTAACAGTGCAGTAAAACAAGAAAGAGAACTAAAAGGCATAAGCGTTAGAAAAGAATTAAAAATTTTCTCTATTGATAAACAACATGAAAATCCTAAGGGATCTCCAAAACCCTACTTAAATTAGTAAATAAATTTAGCAAGTTCTCAGGACAGAAGATCAACACATAAAAATCAATTGCATGTATACATACTTGAAATGAATAATGGGAAAAGGATATTATAACACAATACCATTTGCAATAGCATAAAAAGTCAATTATCTAGGAATAATATAAGAAATATGTGCAAGATCTCAACATCAAAAGCTGCAATCATCATTAAGAGAAATTTTAAAAGGCCTAGGTAAATGAATAGATATACTATGCAATGTAGTAGAAGAATATCTGCTTTTGTGGCGTGTCTGTATAAATCTTTTGATCACTTTTAATGAGATTTTTGTCATTTTAAATTCATTTTATTATTTCATGAACCAATAAACCCAGCCTCAGTAGTCATCAGGAAGATGCAAGTTAAAACCATAATAAAATAATAGATGATACCCATGAGAATGGTTGAAATGAAAAGTAATAATACAGAATCTTGGCAAAGATGTGGAGTGACTGGAATTGTCACATATTGTGGAATGAGCATGTAAAATGGCACAACCACTTTAAAAAACTATTTGGCAATTTCCCTTAAATTTCATACATACATCTACCTTGAGCTGGATCAGAATAGATGTATGTTTATCTTTATACAACTTCCATGGAACAGAATAAAGAACCCAGAAACAAAGCCAAATACCTACAACCAACTGATCTTCAACAAAGCAGACAAAAACATACACTGGGGAAAGGACACCCTATTCAATAAATGGTGCTAGGAAAATTGGATAGCCACATGCAGAAAAAATGAACTATATCTCACCACATATAAAAATTAACTCAAGATGAATTAAAGACTTAAATGTAAGACCTGAAACTATAAAAATTCTAGAAGAAAACCTAGGAAAACTCTTCTGGGCATTGGCCTAGGCAAAGAATTTATGACTAAGGCCCCAAAAGCAAATGCAACAAAAACAAGAATGGACAGATTGGACTTAATTAAACTAAAAAGCTTCTGCACAGCAAAAGAAATAATCAACAGAGTAAACAGACAACCTACAGAATGGGAGAAAATATTAGTAAACTATGTAGCCAACAAAGGACTAATATCTAGAATCTACAAGGAACTCAACCAGAAAAACACAAGTAACTCCTTTAAAAAGTGGGCAAATGACAGAAACAGACATTTTTCAAAAGAAAAAAATATGAAAAAATGGTCGACACCACTAGTCATCAGAGAAATGCAAATTAAAACCACAGTGACATAGCACCTTACACCATTCAAAATGGCCATTATTAAAAGGTCAAAAAACAATAGATGTTGGCAAGGATGCAGAGAAAATGGAATGCTTATCCACTGTTGGTGGGAATGTAAATTAGTACAACCTTTATGGAAAACGGTATGGAGAGTTCTCAAAGAAATAAAAACAGAACTACCATTTGATCCCACAATCCCACTACTGGTTATCTACCCAAAGGAAAAGTAATCATATTGAAAAGATACCAGCACTCAAATGTTTATTGCAGCACTATTCACAATAGCAAAGATATGTAATCAACCTATATATAATTAACCTAAGTGTCCATCAACCAATGGGTGGATAATGAAAATGTGGTGCATATATATGTGTGTGTGTATATATATATATATGCCACAGAATGTTACTCAGCCATAAAAAAAAATGAAATTATGTCTTTTACAACAACTTGGATGGAACTGAAGGCTATTATTTTAAGCAAAATAATTCAAAAACAGAAAGTCAAATATTGCTTGTTCTCCCTTATAAGTGGTAGCTAAATAATGGACACACATGGACATAGAAAGTAGAATAATACACATTGGAGACTCAGAAGGGTGGGAGGGTGGAAGGGAGGTGTGGAATGAGAAATTACCTATTGGGTACTAAGTAAACTAATCAGGTGATGGTTACACAAAAAGCCCAGACTGCACCATTACATAATATATTCATGTAAAAAATCTGCACATGTACCCCATAAATCTATAAAAATAATTTTTTAAAAAGGAAATGAAAACAGTTGTCACAAAGCAAAGTGCTCAAAACCTGTACAAGAATGTTCTTAGCAGCCTTGATTCACAGTAGCTTAAAACTGGAAACAACCCAGTGTCCATCAATAAAAGAATGGATTGAAGGGGCACAGCGGCTCACACCTGTAATGCCAGCACTTTGGGAGGCCAAGGTGGGAGCATCTCTTGAGGCCAGGAGTTTGAGACCAGCCTGAGAAACACAGTGACCCCCGTATCTAGGAAAAATAAGAAAAATTAGTGGGGTGTGATGATGTGCACCTGTAGTCCCAGCTACTTGAGAGGCTGAGGTATGAGGATCGCTTGAGCCCAGGAGTTCTAGGCTGAGCTGTGATTCTGCTACTCTGCATTCTAACCTGAGTGACAGAGTGAGACCCTGTCGCTAATTTAAAAAAACAAACAAACAACAACAACAAAAAAATAAGAGGCCGGCACAGTGGCTCATGCCTGTAATCCTAGCACTCTGGGAGGCCGAGGCGGGAGAATCGCTCAAGGTCAGGAGTTCAAAACCAGCCTGAGCAAGAGCGAGACCCCGTCTGTACTATAAATAGAAAGAAATTAATTGGCCAATTAAAAATACATAGAAAAAATTAGCCAGGCATGGTGGTGCATGCCTGTTGTCCCAGCTACTTGGGAGGCTGAGCCAGGAGGATCGCTTGAGCCCAGGAGTTTGAGGTTGCTGTGAGCTAGGCTGACGCCACGGCACTCACTCTAACCTGGGCAACAGAGTGAGACTCTGTCTCAAACAAATAATAATAATAAGAGAATTGATAAACAAATTTTGGTACATACATACAATGAAGTACTACTAGCAACAAAAAGGAATGAACTACTAACACATGTTAGCAGCATGTATGAATCTCAAAGACATTTTGTTGAGCAAAAAATATCAAACACAAAAAGGCTTTATATGATTCCATTTACATAAAATCTAAGAACAGAGAAAACTAATTTATGGTAGTAAAAATCAGAAAGTGATTGCTTGGGGTAGTAGGGGGATTTATTAGAAAGAGTCACAAGAAAAATGTCTGGCATTGGATGATAAAAATATTCTATATCTTGACTTGGGCGGTAGTTACATGAGTATACACAATTATTAAAACTCACCCAACTATACATTTAAGTTCTGTGCATTTGATTGTATATAAGCTATGCCATAACAAAAACTGGTTTTCAATTTTAAAAAGCAAGAAAGACAAACTTAAGAAATAGCAACTAATTGCAGCTACATAAACTTATTTGGATCCTGATTCTAACAAACACTGAAAAAAAATCAGGGAAATATGAACACTGACTTAATATGAAATTAAGAAATTAATATTAATGTTTTAGATATAATGATGGTATAATTATCTTTAATAAAAACATTCTTATTTTTAAAAAACATATTGAAATGCAGATGAAATTATTTAACATCGCAGGTTTACAGCAAAATAATCTAGTGGGGGAAATGGGAGAGAATTAAAACTGACCATGAGTTGATAAATATCAATGTAGAGTGATGAGTACATTAGGGTTCAATGCACTATTCTCTCTATTTTAGTGTTTGTTTGAAGTTTTCTATAATTAAAAAAGTTAAAAAAAGAAAAGAATGAACCTAGAGAATGTTAAGATCCAATTCAGTTAAACGAGTTTTTATTGAGCACTGTTGCACACGGAGTACTGTGTCTACGCCTGTGCCTTGTTCATGGTAACATCTACAGTTGACACTCTAGTCATCAAAATGCAGTCCCTGTCTCCCTAATTTACTCCCAGAGAGTGGCTTGAGCCTGATAAGAACAGAATCCTTGATTTCTTCACAGACTGAAGTCAGTGCTCTGATTATTCCCAGAACTGCCCTTTGAAACCTTAATATCTTTAATTACACTTAAAGCCAATAGGTAACTTATGAAGTTTATAACTCAGTTCTTGACATATGAAATGATCCGGTCATGATGTTGGTAACATTGACATGGAACATGCCCGGCATTCAGAGTTCAAGAGCACATTACATAATGGAATTCCTCTTTGTAATGATACTGTTGTACTTTATAAATGTAGGTAATATTATTATCACATCTATCATAAAATCAAGAAATCAGAGTGTAGAGTTAGTAGGTTTTCTCCATATTTATTAACTAGAGGAAAGGCACCACATTCTTCCCATCACAGAGTCCACTTGTCCGTTTTACAAGGAAATTTTAAAGATAAACTCGCTTCCGACTGATAAAAATTTAAAGGACATGGGGTTTCCCAGAAGCCTTTTGAAGATATTGCTAGCATGAACCTTTGCCTCAATAAATTATCCCAGTCTGCTTTTATCTGCCCAACTCTAGAGAATATAGGTAATTTGTTGATCAGCACAGTCTTCTTAAATGTATTAGTAAGAACACTACAGCTGTTTGTCCTTTTGTCACTAGGAGCAGTCTATTACTGCAAATCACACAGCTCTCTTTCTCTTACATTTTGGGCCATATTAGAAATGCGGAAAAGAAAAGCTTCTCTCCCTGCCAGATCTGATTAACACAACGGACCTGAGCAGAATTACAGAGAAGTCTCCTAGATGCTAGTGTTGACACTGAACCCACTCTGCCCCCTTGTGTTGACACTGAACCCACTCGGCCCCCTTGTAAAGCTGACGCAGGTCACCAGAAGCATTCCTCCCTCTGCTCATCTCCCCATCTCCCCAAGGAGAGAAGTTTATTAAAGATGAACCTCAAAATGTGAGTTACCTAATTGGCAACTCTAAAATGTACCTTGATTCAAAGCCAGTGCAGGGGCATAAATAACAATTCCAGTATACAGAATCTGGGGGGGGGGAAAGAAAGCCAAATTAATTATGTGAATTATAAAATTCATTAATTATATGCACAAATTATGAAATAAAATATTGATTTTTTTCTTATAACTTCAATTGTGAATTAAAACAGCAGTTTGCATGTACTTAATTAAATTTGTTTCTAACTTGAAAATGTTATTTAAATAAAGTTGATTCTTCTCTTTTATTTTTGGTGTGGTCATAGGTTACAAATATATTTTATGACCAACTTTATGCAAAAATACAGATTTTTTATGTGGTGCTTAGTGCAAATGGTCACTGATCCAAAACTCAAGCTTGAAATCAATTTTCCTAGATCTAAAACAATTAGGAAAAAGAAAAAAATATTCATTTAAAAAGAAAATAGACCCTCAATCATATGTCTTTAAACTATTCTTAATTACTACATAATTAATTGAGAAGACAGTAAACATTTTTTAAACTGATTTTTAAAAGTTTATATATCCATAAATTAAACAAAAGTGTAAATTTGCACTAAAAATTCTAAAAGCCAATAAAAATTATATTCCACCTTTTTAATATTATTTGTTGTTTTCATTCACACAGTCAACAAATATTTGTTGATCTGGGGTAAAACAATGAGTAAGACAAATGCAGCCTTTTTCTCAAAATATCATTTTAATTGAATTTGATCTTTTGAATATATCACATAGAAGCCAATTCTATGATTAATTCCATAAAAACACATTATAGAAAAACCATATTAAGTATTAAATAATTAATACTTAATAAATAATTAATATTAAATAATGTTTAATTATATTATATAGGTAAAGCTATGAAAGTCTTGCAAAAATGAACTAGCTTTCCATAGTCATTATTCTGTCCAAGTTGAAGATTTATTAATAAAAATGTGACCATGGGCCACCTTCCTAACACCCTTGTCCCCAATTCTCATTTCTGTTGACATTTCTAAGATCCAAAGAGGGTCTTAACAGTTGGAGAATGCCAGCTACCAGGCATTGCTCTGTATCGGAATCTCTACCAGACCCCAAAACGCACCCTCCTTTGACACAGCAAGTGTTAAGGACTGATAAAATTTAAGTTGTGTAATTTACAAATACATGAAATGGAGTCAAGTTAAATAATTTACAAAGGCACTCTGTCTTGCTGCAGCAAATACTGAGGTAGCTTTTGATGGGAGAAATGAGACTGCAATTAGAGATGAGAATGCAAACCTTTCCTCCACCTGCATTACCCACCCAGCCCTAAAGTCCTTAACTGCCAAGAGAAGACAGATACAAGTGACATAACAACAATCATTATAGTCCCCCAGCGGCCGGATGTGCAGTGGGAAGTGTTCTCTGTCACTGGCTACTTGGCAAATGCTTGCCTTTCCTTTGCATCAACCAGTAAATCTATACATGCATATTCTAGAATTACTGAATTGAGTTTTGTCTTTAAAAACTTCTCCAGAGCTCATGACAATTGGGTCTTACAGTTTAATTTTTAAAAGAGCACTGATTTTTAAAGTATGCTCTCAAACGAAGAAAATTATTTCCTGCTGTCTTCCCATGTCAGTTAATTTTTTCGTATCTGTTACTTAACATGTAGTTAAAATACTGTGAAACATGCAACTTGTTTTCCCTTTGTTAGAATTTCTAATTTCAGCTACTACAGCTCCCTCAAATATCTTTGTCATCTAGAAATGCCCTTACTGTCACCTTGGTGGAGGTGGGGGCAGGTGGGATAACAGAAAATTATATTTTCCTAATGTTGCTTGATCAATGTGATATTTAACATTCACTTGAATCATTCTGGTTTTCCAGGAAGCAAAGCATTCACTGAAACACTGTTTAATGACCTCAATGGCTAATGCTATGTAGCGACAAGTGTTTTTCCTTTTTGTTTCCTCATATTTTCAACATCTCTTTGTTATCTGTCATGTGTTTCCCAAGTAAGCTTAACCCAGATGCCATGGTTAAAAACATTTTAGATGACAAAAGATAAAATAAATTAATGGAGAGCTACTTACTGTTTGAACAATGAAGAGGATTGTTCCACAGAGACGAACGCATTTGTTAAATCGAAGTTCCAAGTACTGTCACCAAAAAAGAAAAGATAGTTATTATGTGAATCCTCTGGACATTGTTTTTTATCATCGCCTTAAGAAGAGTTAGAAATTGAAGGCAACTTTATAACTGATTTGTATTTTCTATTTTTATGTTACTATTATTTTTATTACATTCAGCAAAATTGACTCGTTTTAGAGAACAGTTCAATGGGTTTTAACACACATATAGGTTCATGTAAACCCCGTCAACATCAGGACACAAAACAGTTCCATCACCCCAGAAAACTCCCTCATGCCTCTCCTTGGTGGTCAAGCCCTCCTCCCACCCTCAAACCCTAGCAATCACTGATCTGTTCTCCTTCCCTAGTTTGGCCTTTTCTGGAATATCTTATAAATACAGCATTCTATATTTTTAGAGTGAACGATCTGCTGTTCTCCTCTTTCTTTTGGTATCTACTCCATACATTTCCCTTGACTCACCTGGGGAATCAACCCTTTCTGATTGATTGCAGGCAACTGTGATGAAATTGTCAATCAAGATGCCCTGCCTTTATTGACAAAGAGGAAGTCACATGACACCAGCTCAGTCAATCAGCTTCTCTCCCAGTAGGTATTTGAATCTCAGAGGTAAGACACAAGAAAATGATGAGAGCAGGCTGATTGATCCTGACAGAGTGGCTTCTGTCCTCTCTAAGGACTTCTTATTCAGCTTTTCACTCTGTTCTATGAGCTACCCCCATGTCCTTCCACCTTTGTTTTCATTTTTTACTTAAATTACCCAAGCCAGTTTCTTTTCAAAGCCAATGATTCTGCCAATTTCTCCCACTCTCCTTGAAATCTGCTATATCTTATAATATGGCCTGCTTGTCTCCTACATTATATAATATACCATACTTTTAACAGACAAAGTTAGAATCATAGAATTTCATGGCTGGGGTCTAAGATAGTCTTTAACGTGAATATTATTACTAAGAAGTTTAAGGCTAACAACAGTCTTTTCATATAGCAGAAGAAAAGGAAGGAAAAACTTGTATTAGGTAATAATTGGGGGAAAAGTCATCAGAAATTTTTGCTCCATAATCATAGCTAACACGGAGCATTTGCTGTGTACATCTTCCCAACAAGTCTATGAGGCAGGTACTATGCATAAGCTTATGTCAGAGATGAGGACTCTGGGACTCAGAGAGAATACCATGTTTGCAACCTAATAATTGGCAGGACAGCAACACAAATACAAAACTTTCGATGCCAAAATCCATGCACATAACCACATTATTCCACACACATAAGTAAACAACCTGACCACATGTTTAAGACTCAGTAAGTGAGTGGATGGCACTGACACATAGTAGGGCCTCCAAAAATCACTGATGGGTGACAAATACACAACTCAGTATAGCGCATTGGAGGAAGAGTTTGAGGCACTGTCCAAATCTAAGGTTTCTACTCTTTAAAATGAGAAGCATAGTAATAATTTTTGTCCCTCTTAATGTAGGATTTGGAGACTATGCAATTATATAAATGAATGGGAAAATGTCATAACCTGCTCATTCAAAACTAAAATTTTAAGAAGCTAGTGGTGTCGAAATCCATGTGCCTCGAGAAACTTGAATCTCAGTGAATTACATGTGTCAAAGTCATTCAAGGATATTTTGGAAGACATTTTAGAAAACTGGAGAAGTTTCCAAAGCCTGGAAACAGGGCAGTGTTGTTTCTTCAGAGTTCATTTAGTAAACCTCTATGAACTCCTAAACACACGAATGAACATGGATAGACAAGTCTTTGCCATCTAGGTACAAGTATCCAAATTGCTAGAGACTAAAGAAAACTTAGGAGAAAAAATGTGACAGAGGTAAGAATGTAGCATGTCGAACCAAATAACTTGTATATATTAATTTTTCCCCAAGATCAGCTGATCCAGGAAAACCTATGGTTTAAGCTCACACAAGACCAACTCCATACAGAACCAAGAAGTCTCAGCCATCGGTTATTAGGCTGCTGAAGAAATACACGGAGACCTAACCAGAAGCCCAAGTCACCATACAGTAGGCTTAGAGAATAGCTCTAGAATTTCCAGACAAAACTATGGATGGACAATATGTACTTACAGTCAACCAAGATCGTTCGCAGTCCTCAGAACTTTGAATAACACAGGGACACTAAGACTTCTGTTGATACAAATAAATAATACGATCCGAGCAACTCAATTCAATCACAGATTTAGCTGGATCCAGAAAGATCCCTAAAAAGTGTTGAATTAAATTGGATTCCCTGCATTATACTTCATGCCACCCTATGGGTCTGGAAGTTGCTAAACACCTGTCAGGCTTACGTTTTAAAGGCAGTAATAAATTTTAAAAAGTGCTTGTGAACAGCCAATTTTAGCTAAAGAAACGTAAATAGGGAGAGATTTCATACTTGATCAAGAATGCCAGGGTATTAATCAATGTACCACATACTCTGTATAAGTGGCTCCACCTCTCAGCATAAAACAACAGACAAATGATTCCACAAAAAAGCCTTTGCCATGGCCAATTGTCAGGCTCATAGCATGTTGCCTGACTTCCCTGTCCTCAATTGCCTGGCCCCTCTAGTGGTGGACACCTGCAGTGTGACCACAGCACCATGTGTCCTGCATTGCTTCCCTTGTTCTCTGTCCTGGTATAAGCCCTGGCTGGAGTTACAACAGACTCACCAGAGCCTTCAGAAACAGCCAGTATGCTGCCAGGCATATGTCCACCTTGCTTCACACTCTCTCAGTAGCTTAACTTACTCTGAGTCTCTTTGCCTGCACAATGGGGCTCTGACAGTCCCTCTCTCCTAAGAACTACTCAGTATTAGCCAGATAATGTATGTAAAACATGCAGCCCAGTGCCCGGCATGTATTAAGCATTCAATGAACTTTCGCTTTTTGCCAGTTTTAGGTGGATCCCCTGCTAACTTAACCTCTGCCACTGCAAACGTGTGGGAATTCCATTTCTTTCTGAGTTAATGCTGCAGCCCTGAAGAGGAACGGGTCAGTGATTACGAGAGCAGCATTCATCTGTGGGGACTGAAGTCCTCTTGCCAGACTTTTAAAAACCCTTTCCTAGTTTTGGAGTTGGTTAGCTACAGATCAGAGCTCACAGACTCAAATGCCTGCAGGTCCCATTAGGTAATATACATGAGTGACATTGGCCAGGTGATCATCTATGAACGTGCTGGAATATTCCTCACATCCACTAAGAAATATGTTCTCCCATATCTCCCTGGAAGCAAGAGTTCCCTTCACCCCTGTCCATTTTCCCTTTCACATTTTTTTTTTGAGACAGACATAAGTACAAATAAAGATTTCTTCACCATAAGAAAGAACTATGCAAACACAATAAGACCTCAGTCTAGAAGTTAATACAGAGCGAGAGCAATGGCTATAAACTGGAGAGCCTGTGACCTAAGGGGATGTGGGCCTGGTGTCACCAGTCTTCTGAGTTTTCAAAAGATGTCAGAGTTAAATAATAAATTAATTATTAACATTTTTTTTTCTAAAACACTATCCGGCTCAAAAAAACCCCCCAAAACACACAAAAAAACTCATGACTGAGGACTGAACTTAGCCTGGGGCAGCCAGTTTGTCGCCTCTGAGCAAAACAGAGAAATTCCATCCTGCTCACTTCTGGGGTGATACGAGTGAGCTCTCCCAAACACAGTGACCAGAGTGAGTGGAAGGCTGCGCTGCCCACGGGGTGCCTCACCCTGGAAGATGTCACTGGAGCCCAGGCAGAGCTTGTCACCAATGCCTGTTGTGCCATTGGGGCCCTGTCCCCAGCACCAGTTGAACCAGCCTCACTAGGAAACCACCTTCCAGTGTCCCTGGGTTGGAGCTGTCTGGGTAAAGGCCTATTAAAGAGGAAACGTCTGCAGGCTTGCCCATGGAGCTCATGGATCAGCGTCTGGGTGAAAGCAACCACTGAGGACATGGGAGTGGCCACATGGCTCCCCTGAGCTTATATCCCCCCTCTCCCACTCAACAGCTCTTTAAACTAAACCAAAACATTCATCTTCGTTGCAAAGCCCTTTCCTGCAGACAACTTGAGAAAACCTGTAACCAGGGAACCTGTGCAGTAGAGGAAAGACGGTTTTCCTTAATTATCTTTCCATAGAGAAGACCGGGCTGTTTGAAAACCTTGTTGTCTAATTTTCCTACTGATGGGTAACGACCACCACCACTAGCACCGCCACAATAATTATGGCCAACATCTACCCAGCACTTACTATTCTGTGCTGGGCGCTATTCTAAATGCTACACCTTGCATCATCTCATTTAATCCTCCCAACAACCGAATGGGGTAGGTGTTATTATTATTCTTTCTGAGATGAGGAAATAAGCGCAAAAGGTTAAATAAATTGGCCAGTATCACCCAGCTAGTAGGTGGTAAAAATCAGGCCTGAAACACAGGTCCTGAGACAAGAGATACGGCACCTTAACCACGCGGGTGCCTGCTCCTGGCGGAGAGGGTGTGTGTGTGGAGCCGGGAGCACAAATTCTTCGCCAGGTATCCTGGAAAAGTGAATGGTGCTGAGGACCCTCAGGACCCGGAGCAAGAAGATTCATTTCAAGGAGGAGGAGCTGAGATTTGAGTGACTTACCCTTCCCTCCAAATAAAAAGTTTTAAAATCTTTCCACTTGACTGGGAATCAAAGGTGTTAAAGATAGAAAGAACCTTAGCGAGCACTAGTCCAATCCACTCCCTTTACTTTGGAAGCCTCTGTTTTCACTGAGCTCCGGAGAGTAAATCCCAAGATTCCCGCACCCACCCCACCCCTACCCCCGCATCCCCACCACCCCTGCCCTTACAGGACACTTCTCCCCAGAAAGGCGGGGAGAGCGGAAGGGACAGGAGCGGGGAGGGAAGGCAGGTGATGAACGTGGACAGGGAGAGATTTCTATGTGGCGGTGAGAGTGTGCCCCCCAAGAAAATTCCTCCAGAAGCCTGAAGAGTACCCCCCCTCCACCGTCCCAGGCCACCCTCCCGGCTTTACCTCGTAGGTGCTGGTAATTCCCAGTTTGTAGAACACGGGGAGGAAGACCTCCGCGGTGATGAGGATCACAAAGAAGTAAGTGAAGGCAAAGATGCTGTACACGGCCCCAAAACGGTAGACCTCGGCGGGGCCGCCCAGGATGGTGACCGCCGACATGAAGCTGGCGGTGAGGGACAGCGCCACAGGCACCGCCGTCATTCTGCGGCCGCCTATCAGGAAGTCCTTAGAGGTCTTCTGGCCGCCCCCCACGAAGGCGTAGTAGATGCCGATGACGGCCGAGATGAGCAGCATGCCGGCGAACACCACGTAGTCCCACACCACGAAGGTGCCGATTTCCCGCGGCGCGTCCATGGCCCCCCGGCGCGCAGCCCGAGCCTGGCGCTGTGGCCTCGGCCGCCGGGCGCTCGCTTCTTATTCCCGGCGGGAGTGGCGCCCTGCGGGGACTGCAGGCGTCCCCCAGGTGTCCGTCCCCCAGGTGTCTGTTCCCGCCGACTCGAGCGCCCCGCCAAGGTGGGAGTCGGGGCGCGGGCTGGCAGTTGTCCCTGCGCCCACGGCTGCGAGCCGGGCCCCTAAAACCCAGGTCTGGGACTGAGCGCTCACCAGGTGCGGGACTGGATGGGGTGGCCGGGATCGCCAAGACGCCAGGGACGCCCAGGCAGGTGAGAACCGGAGCCTCCAGCCACGTCCCGCGAATCCACAGAGAGCGCTCAGGGCAGATTTTACCAAGTGGCACCCGAGGGGACGCACCCTTTAAATGAGTAGGCGACCGGTGGGGGAGTGTGGGACGAAGGGCAATTGTCACGCCTTGAATTTGAGCTTTCCAGTTCAACAGTCCAGTCCGGGTCCTTGCGGGAAGATGTGCCCAGACTTTTCAGATTGCCTTATTTGATAGGTTAATGGGTGACTATAGGTTGATATGGGTGACAGTCTGCAGTGAGCTGAGGTCACAGTCCTTAGACAGGTAAACGATTATAAAGGAGAGGGAAAAGTCTGTGCTATTTATTGGTTGCCTTCGTTTTTACTCAACATACATTTCTGATCCCCTACAGTTTGTGGCAGAAATGATAGTTGCTGTAATATTAATAATTCCTATTGTTTAATGAGCCTTAGGATGTGACACATACATGTTTGGCACCTTTTATTAAAATACATTAATGTAATTCTATTGCTTTTGAAAAATGAATTAGCTCCATTTTTCAAAAAAGGAAAGTGCTTTAAACCGCTTTAAAATGGTTAAGTCACTTGCCCAAGGAAATGGTGATTAAGGTTTGTTTTTTAGACATAGTCTCTCTGTGTGGCCCGGACTAGAGTGAGTACCGTGGCGTCAGCCTAGCTCACAGCAACCTCAAACTCATGGGCTCAAGCAATCCTCCTGCCTCAGCCTCCCAAGTAGCTGGGACTACAGGCATGCACCACCATGCCCGGCTAACTTTTTGTATATATTTTTAATTGGCCAATTAATTTCTTTCTATTTTTAGTAGAGACGGGGTCTCACTCTTGCTCAGGCTTGTTTTGAACTCCTGACCTTGAGCGATCCTCCCGCCTTGGCCTCCCAGAGTGCTAGGATTACAGGCATGAGCCACTGTACCCAGCCTAAGATTTTTAATCTAGGTCTTATTTCAGAGCTTATTCTCTTAATCATAGTGCTATACTTTGTAGAGTCCAAATGTAGATATGTGTTAAAGGTGGACACAAATGTGTACACTTAAATAAAGACACTTGCAAGCACACAGAAGAGAAGAGCATTTCTAGTATCAGCACTCAGGGCATATTTTAAGTGGCTTGTCTTGAAATATTACTAATAACACATGCATGAGTCATGCTCACAAAGTAATATAATTCTCAAGTTTTCCTTCTAAAATGTACACTCTAGCCAAAGGCACCCAGCTACAGGTCTGTTGCTGGCTGTCCTTGTTCATTTTCACACATCTTTATAATTTACCAGTTGATCCTCAGTAAATAATCCGCAGAATGCACTTAGTTCAGCTCAGTGTGTGAAGAAAGGCATATCAGATTTTATTTTTTGTAAACTGGTGTTATTTGCATAACATTTTCAGAAGGAAATAAAGAGGGAAATAGAAGTTAATCCAAGTAATTCAATCATTTAAACAAATATGTGGTTTGGAATGACATCCCACCTGTGTGAAATTGACTATATTTGCATATTATGTTATATACACATATTTACATATAGTATTTATTTAAAAGATTACATACACATGTGTGCGTCAGACACTTGGTGAAGGAAGGATGGGATTTGGAGTTCACAGAAGTTCTACATACAATGCCATGATAAAGACTGGCTTGGGAGTAAAGAATATTTAAAATTGTGAACAAGTCAACAGTTAAGGGAGTTACATGAGCTGCCTTCAAATTTAAAATTTCATTGGCTTGTTGTCTAAAAATTATTATAGTAAATAAACTAGATCCTTCCCTAAATAAGGTAGATGATATTAGCTATAAAGTACAAATCTTCACTTTTTTTGTTTCTCTCCAGAACTTTCCTACTATTTTAGCTTTATTCCTCTCACTAATCAATGTACTTATAAGCATATAAAAATGTATCATGTTCTTATTTATGTAATGCCTTATAACTGTATAATTCTTCCAAGTATTAGAAGTATATCCACATTTAATATTTTATGAAAAATGGTGGTTTAAATGACAAAAGTGTATATGTACTTTTTTTCCAACCCCATGTTTTGGAGTATTTTATAAATTTGGCAAAACATCTTTTTTCCCCAGAAAAGTAATCAGTGTCCCTTTGCCACATCTGTAGGCCATTGATAAAGATATTGAGAAGAGGGCCAACAGAGCCAAGCAAGTTTCCCTAGAGTGAAATTAGGTTGCATTTCCTATCACTCACTTCCCATTACTGCAAAATGTTTATTTACTAATTATCCTGTAGCAAGGAAACAAGGATGACATTTATATCAAAAATTATAGCATTGCATTAAAAGTTATTTCATATCTTGTTGGAGTAGGTTTCTTTTGTAGAAATACAGGAGTTTTTCTGAATGACCTCTTTAATTTTTTTTTAAAGCAAAGTAGTTAGAGGGAGGCCAGGGAGAGTGGATTTATATTAATTGTTGGTGGTAATTATTTCCAAGTGGAAAAAGGACCTAGAATGTGCTGAATTGTGTCACAGCTAATGCAAGGACAGAATCTGCTCCAAGAGCTCTTGAATTTTCACCAGAAAACCTAGCCATCCCCACTCATCATGGAACATGCCCCCCAACTTTCTCTCCCTCACATGGTTCCTTTCACTACTGCTCTTAACCCATCTCCTCCTGTTAGAATCTTACCCTTCATTTAAGGTGGGCTCAATTGTCAAAATTTGTCATGAAATATTTCACTATTCCTAATCTCACCTGTTCCACAACCAGGGGTGCTCTCTCTCCTTCTTGGGGTACCCTTAGCATGTTTACACTCATTTCTTGGCCTTCATAGTGGTACAGTATTACAGTCGTTTGAATCAAGGCTCTTAATGCAGGAGTATCATCTCATGGATTCTATGAGGCCAAAAGCAGGATTGGAAAGCCACTCCACGTGGCTGCTTTGTTCTTCCCTCTCTCTCTCCAGATGGGTTTTCTCTGCATTGTCACTGGTATTTGGTCAGAAATATCCAAGCCAGTGCTGATATGCCCTTAAATCAGTGGACAGTAGAGTCCGATTCGTGCCTTTGAATGCTAATTTTAAATCCCTTAGAGAGGAAATCAAGGGTTCGGCTTGGGTCACATGTCCCTGAACGTCTATTCTAATAGGCTGTAGCCAGACAGGCGGGCTTCCCATTGTGGCTGCCCAGAGTCATCCTGGGGGTGGGAAAGAGGGTACTAGGTCTCCACTTAAGAGGGCAGTAAGCTGGCGAGGCACTCTGACAGGTGTCTCCTCTATCAATCATTCGTGGTGCCATTCTACTGTCTCTTGGGAGAGATCATAAACTCTTTGGGAAAAGGGACTTTTGCTTGCTCATCTTTGTAAATCCCCCAAACCCAGTACTGTTCGTTGCGTAAAGAAAATGCTAACCTTGTTATTGTACTGATGCTACTTTACGATGCCTGTTGGCATAGAGAATCTCCCCCAAATTTATAAAAGTGAAATTTGGAAATCTGAGAGCGATCTTATTGGACCCTGAACGTAGGCTTACTCATGTGCTTTCTTGTCAGGGGGTGGGGAAAGCCTCTTTTCCCTCATTTTGAGTGGAAAATTAAAGGAAGATATTCTCCCCACACAATTCCCTTCTGTCTGCTTATTCTTTGCCTTGAAATCACAATGACAGTTGCTAGAGGGCTTCCAGAATGTCATTTTGAAATGGCAAGGAAGAGAAGGGTGTAGGATTCCTCTACAGAGTACTTGCTTGATGTCCCTTCCACCTAGAAACCCTGTTTGAGTAACCTGGGAACTTACAATGAGTAACAATAGCTGGTATCATCACATGGTTTGAATTGGGAAAGATGCGAATCAATCAACACTTTGTGTTTCTACCCCTGACATCTGTTTTCATTTATTTTGTTTTTCTTCTTATCTGGGTCTGACTCTAACCTCCTCAATGGAATCAGTTCTAAGTTGGACCACCAGGTACTTTTATTAAGTTTCATCTGATGCCCTGGAGTACTTCCTGTTAGATAATGAGAGCTGTGAAACTCCTCCAGGTTCTCCTTTCAGCATTTAGCAAGGGTCAACTTTTGTGCAATCACTGGGGTGGTGGGTTTCTCCAGAAAGGAATTCCCCCCTAGTCTTACCTAAGAGAGTGTAAGTCTGATATTAAGCATGCTGGGAGTCTGGTAGGGGAAAAGGATGGGTAGGTCGGGGCTGGGGTGTCTCACTATGCATTAGGCAAACTTCCTCTAATCCCTGTTTTCCAGTAAAATGCTTCAGTGCAGCCCTTAGTTATGACTGGTGCCCTCAAGCCAGAGTTTTTTTTTTTTTAATTTTTTTAGTTTAACCTCTCAAGAAAGGGTATTTTGGTTTTCTGCCAAGAAGAAGGGAGGAGGGGCAGTTACTTAGTTGCCCAACCTAGAAGAGGAGTTTTAGCCTAGCTTTCTGGCACTACTTGATTTGGGTTGTTTTCCCTAAATTTCAACCCTTTGTTGCTTATGTATCCTTTATTACAAGCAATCTCAAATCCTCTTTTGGATATAGAAAACAAAGAAGGGAAGATGTCTACTAAAGATGCTGATTGTATATACTCCATTAAAATGGCATCAAAGGAATAAAAATATTGGTTAGCCTGTAAGGACAAACAGAAGGAGAGAAGACTGCTGAAAAATACCACTTATTAATTGTATTCAATACAATTTTGGAAGAATGAATGCAGATAAACAAGTGGAAATTGACTTTGATTTCAGCTTTCTTCACTGGCTAAATACTTTAAGGGAAGGAAGCCAACAAGAACAAAACAATTTGTGCTACAGTACCCTCCCCGCCAAGAAGTGTCAAAAGCAGAGATGCCATCTGTCCCTAAAGGTGAAGATATGCGGTAGAATGAAAAACCGGAAGGCTTTTATAAGGAGTTCTTAGAGACCACACCCTTTCTCCTCTGCTAGGCTGGGCAACTAAGGAACTGCCCCTCCTCCCTGTGTATTCCCTACACATCATGTCTCATGAAACTTCTGGAACATGTGCTCTATGAAAATGGAGGGGGTGGGAATGCGCAAACAGGAAGACATGGGGTCAGGAAATCGGCGATCCTGGCAGAACGAGTGAGCAGCTAATCCCAAATGGAGCAGGTTATCAGAAGGCTTCATGTGGAACCATCTCTAACAAAAAAACAATGGAACATCCAGGTTGCCTTATGAGTTTGACCTCTATAAGAGAGGAGTTTTAGAAGATCCTTCTAAAAGTGTGGTGATAAAGTGATGGCAGATACATGGAAAACTAAACAAAAATGTTTCCAACTAAACACGTTAGGTTGCACAGCCACCAAATCAACAACTCCAGAGTGTGCAAGCACTTTACACCTGGTGGCCATACAACATCTCCCTGCAGAGGTCTAAGAGGCATCTCACACTCAGCATGGCCAAAAGGCTAAAACCCAGCTCTTCGATATCCACTCCCTCACTCTACTCTGCCGGAGATATTCCTGTCCCAGCCTATGGCAACACCACCCACCCAGTTGGTTGATCAGACCAAAACCAGTGTTTGCAGTGGTTAAGGATCTCGACTCTGCAGCCACAATGCCTGGGACCAAAGCTGAGCCCCAGCATTTCCTGTGTGGATTAATCTTAAACAAACCATTGAATTTCTCTGTGCCTCTGTTTTCTCATCTGAAAATGGAGATGGCGATAGTGCCTACCTTGTTGGATTGCTGTAAGGGGGACATGGGTGAATGTATGTTAAGACATTTAGAATCTGGCATAGGGAAGGCACGAGAAAGGCATTCAGTATTATTGTTATTAGTATATAGAAAATACAACTAAAATATAACTACTTGCTGTCTGCACTATTGTAACCCTGACTCAAGCTACTTCCTTTTCTCAGCTGAATCCCATGATAGTTTCCTAACTTATCTCGCTGACTCAGAGCCTACTTTTCATATATGTATCTCATTGGGTCTCCCCTTGCTCGAACTCTTCCACTGGCTTCCAAAGTGCTCACGTCTTGAGCACAGCCAGCACCTGGCTACCTGACCAGCATCAGCTCCTAACACTTAGCCCTCCCTCAGGGGGCTCCCTCGCACCAGACTCAGTGTCTGTATAATTCAATGTCACCATGCCTCCATCCTCACCCCCATCATTCCCTGTCCTCCCTGCCCTATTTTTCCTACCACTTATCACAAGCTGCCATTACACTATTCAGTCTTGACCTAAATAGGACTCTACTGGGGGTGGGGATAGTGTTATATGAAATAGACTTTAATGAGTTTAGTTAGATCCTCGACTTTAGTTTATGAGGCATTCTTCACATTTGGAAGAATGGATTTAGATTCCCTGGGCCTAGGAAGCCACTGAGCACAGTCAGTGTAAGTTACCACACATCATCTTTGCAGTCTTGGAAATCACGCAGGTTGCCTTAAGTTTCTCCCTTAAAATACTCACATAAATAACTATCTTGGGCATCATTGTCATCAATGTCTTTAGACTTTATGGTTCACCTTTCTTTTTGCTATTAAACACTGAATTACATAGACACTGAGTATCATAGAGATACTTTGTGAGCATAGGCATAAGTCCTATGGTAACTATTACTCATGAGATAACTATGTCTATTTTAATGAGATTGGTGGTAGTTTAGGATAAACGAGTATTAATTGGGAAGCGCAAGAGAAAAACTGTTGGCCAGGAGCCATGGCTCATGCCTATAATCCTAGCACTCTGGGAGGCTGAGGCAGGAGGATTGCTTGAGCCCAGGAGTTTGAGGTTGCTGTGAGCTAGGCTGACACCACGGTACTCCCTCTAGCCTGGGCAACAAGGTAAGACTCTGTCTCAAAAAAAAAAAAAAAAAAAAAAAGACCTTCTTGAAAAGAGAAAAAATGCTTTTCCTGTCAAAATTAATGTTAGGCACATTTTCAACCTATGACAATTCACCCTATAAGGACCTTTATTCAGGAAAGAATTATCCTCATTGATGGAGAAATATTGTACGTTACTTATTTATTTATGTATTCTATGTTTACCCCACTAGAATGCTAGCTCTGTGAGGACAGTGAGGTGGTTTTACTTAGAACAGTACCTGGTGCATGGACACATTCAATAAATAAATATGAATGAACATTAAGTATTTACTTAAATTGTAGGTAAGAAAATATTTTGTTTTAAAAAACAGAAACACAATTAATGGCTATGGTTATGTTAAACATATGAAAATAAATGTTAGAAGGAAATACATAAGAATATAATAGCTATTGGAAGGTTATGATTATGGGTGATTTTTTTTTTTGCTAGAATTTTCTGATTTTTTTGAAAAATTACATTGTTTTATTTTTTAAAAAAAAGAGTGGCCAGTGCCTGTAGTCCCAGCATCTCAGAGGCTGAGGCAGAAGAATAGCTTGAGCCCAGAAGTTCGAGGTGGAGGCTGTAGTGAGCTATGATTGCACCACTGCACTCCAGCCTAGGGCAACAGAGCGAGACTGTCTCTAAAAAAAATAAAATAAATAAAAGGTATTAATAATATCACAAGTTAAAGCACATTGAACTGGAAGTACAAGACCTGGATTCCAGTATTGACTGTGCTGGGTGATCTTAGGTAAGTCTCAGAATCTCTCTGTGCCTCTGTTTCCTCTTTAGCAAATGGAAAGTCGCAGAACTTCAGAGCTCCAAAATTCCGAGTCTCCCTTCTGACATTACCCTTCCCTCTTGTCATTTCTATTTTTCACTCTGGGCCAGAGGGTAAGAATGTTCCAGGACATCAGTAGGCCAATCTAGCTAGGTGGAACATTTTTCATTACTAATCTTTATGATGATAATTTTCTTTAAAGCCATAGATTCTGCTGTACTTGAGAAATGACTGCTCCAGTTCCTGGAACTGGTGATGGGTGCTGTGACCTGCTGTGCTGACTGAATTTGCTGTGTGTTCCAAGAACACATAGAAAGCCCCAAGTCTGGCTGGCAGGAGGAGTAAGTGCAGAACTGTTCCATGTCATTAGGCTCCTGCTCTTCTGGTTTGGGTGGGGTGATGGGCTGGCCCCAGGCTGGTGCTGACTTTCCTTTGCTTTCCTTCTGTAGGACTTTTGTTGCCCTGAAAATTCTCAGAGAGAATCTCAGACAGGGTAAACTAGCTTCTGTGGCCCATCTGATGGGGGAATCTACCAGGCTAGAAGTTCAACTTCAAAAACCTTGTATGTTACAGGCTGTATTTCACTTCAAATTGAGTCACTTCAAGTGCATGTGTGATCACGCAGTGCGTCATAAGATGAATGAGTTAAGCAGGGTGGTACTTGGAGAATTCCCAAGTAGTGAGTGAGTTCTTTTCACAAGGCAGTGACGTGGAACCCAGTGGACTCTCAGTTTCAAAATCTCTAATCATGGAAACAATTTCTTTAGTTCATCTACACCTCTACTTGTGACACATGCAAGTCCCACATGATCCGGTAAAGACACCACACCTTTGTGCCAATATATTAGATTTAGGTCATTAAATATGAAATGTCCGATTTTGAATCAAAAGTGCAGTTTATTATATCTCAAAAAGGGGTATAATTAATCAAATATGTGCCTAACCTATCAAAACAGTTTTGCCATCTTAACAGTAGCTTGTTTATGCCAGCAGTGAAGCAGCCTAGAGAGCAAGTGGAGATGAAATCACAAAAAGCGTTTTCCAAAGCTTGTTGAGAATTGAACATTTTTCCTTGCAAGAAGTGGTCCAATGCCTACTGTAAGAAGTGGTAGTCAGTTGGTGCAAGGTCCGGTGAACGGTGGATGACAGAGAGTTTCCAAGTCCAACTTCTGTAGTTTGAGCAACGTTGTTTGTGTGACATGCGGTCCAGTGTCTTGCAAGAAGATTGGCCTGTCTCTATTGACCAATCTTGGTCACTTAATCGCAAGCATCCTCACAATTTTGTCTAATTGGCTGCAGTGGACATTTGCTGTAATCGACTGACCAGGTTTCATGAAGCTGTAGTGGGTGATGGCAGCACTGGACCACCAACCAGACACCATTAGCTTTTTTTGATGAATACTCAGTTTTGGACTGTGTTTTGGCACTTCATCTTTATCCAACCATTGTGCCAAAAGCTTGTGATTGTCAAAAAGAATCCATTTTTCATCATACATGACAATACGGTGTATGACTGGTTTGCCTTTATGTCTTCTATTAATTTTCTTCTACAGAAAAGTAACATTTCCCTTTTTAAAATAAAATTGGAAACTACTGAAAGCACAAAGAGAAATGACTCTACGGAAATTCATGTTGAGTACAGAAGGCACATTGTGTCAGGAAAACACCAACTATACAATAAGCATTACTGAAATACTTGAAAGGATATGAAAATACCTATTCCCATGCATCAGCCTCAGCTCTCTCCAGTCTGTGTGCCATGTACGTGCTGGCTGTTTTATTGCTTGGGTTTTGTCACGACAAGTTGCTTTTACTGGATAATGGTCAAACAACAGAGTCATGAGGCAGTAGGGTGCTCCAGAAGAAACTCTCATGGCTGCCACTACTGAAGTCACAGGAAACAAAGTTAAGACCAGGAACTGGTCCTCAAAGGCCAGTCTTCAATGGGGAATTTCCCTTTTTAACTGTTGTTTTGGTAGTACAACTTCTCTATTTATTTTATTCATTGTTCCTTATGATATTTGAATAAAACAAAGTTGATCTGACTCATTAAATAAGCATAGGTTGATTTTAAAAGGTTACAAGGAACTACTATTTGCTAATATAAGAGACAAGATGGGCCAACGTGTAATAAACAATGAACACTAATGAAAACCACATACTTTTTATGCATATTACCTGCTAATGTCTCCTTTTCTTGGCTGTAATGTAATGAAGTCTGAGAATACGATCAGGTGATCCCTTTTTTAAAAAAGGAATCTCATAATTTAGATGTGTAAATGGGGAGTATTCCCTTTGAAGTAGTTGCCTTGAGAGATTATATTCTAGTCTTGTAATGCCGCCATTATACAAAGCAGTTTCAGAAACTGCTCTTCTAGAATGATCTTTAGCACCTAGGTAGGGTGTCCAGACAAAATACAGATGCCCAGTTAATTCAAATTTAGTATGAGCATGGGACATACACTACAAAATTATTCCTTGTTTATATGAAATTCAAATTTAACTGGGTGTCCTTGGTTTTTTTTAGTTTTGTTTGTTTGTCTGTTCGTTGCTGAATCCAGAAACCCATGCCTGGGTACCTCTATGTAAACAACTTAACTGATGTCAGTCTTCCATGGAACGAGGCTGTGATTTTAGACACAGTCTAAAATCTTTCAAAGTGCAGTCTGATGCCAAGAAGGGTAATGCCACTTTTAGTTAAAAATAACACTATACAGTAAACAGACAGGTTTTTTGAGGGGTCTTATAAACTGGCTCTCACAGAAATGCTTAAAGAATTTTCTGAAATGGCTTTAATCAGCAGCACGATTTGAAAGACTAGTTAGCTTCCCACAATAAATCAGTAAAAAAAGTAGATTCTGAGCAGGAACGAACAAAACACAGCCATAGATTTGTGTACAGTATCGCATGTTAGTATCAAAAATTGGCATTCAACTACTGAACCTTTTATATACTTGGCTCTATGAGTCCTGGCTTGGTTTAATCATTTGCATATAACCTTAAAAAGCCTTCTGCCATGCTTTGGAAGAGGTATGCAAGATAGAACTCTTCTCCAGAGATAAATGAGTTTACTCCTTGGTGAATTAACTTTCTCCATGAAAAATTTTGGTTATTTATGATACTTTCCTGTGCACTTTGGTACACTGTAAACCTCAGAATCTGTGTCAAACTCACTCCTATTTCCAAAGTTCTTGGCAGTGTGTGCAACTTCATAAAGTATTAGTGTGCTGTAGGCACTTTTTCATCTTATTGTTATTTTTGTTATTATTTTCATAACAACATCATGATGTTGGAATGGCAGGAATTATTCTCCAACTTTTGCAGATGTGGTTATTGTGGTTCAGAAAATGTAAATGATTTATTATCAAATAGCATCAGACAAAAGCCCGTTGTACTAAATGGATGTTTTTTTTCCTTAGGCAAAGCTGTGTCTGAAAAAATACAAAAAGTTGAATAAAGAACATTTTGCATTTTCCTATAAACTTGAAGGTTAAGCAATGGACTCCAAAAAATAAGTAAGGTGAAAGCAATATCTTACTGAAGTGAAACACATTTGTTGGCTATTGAGTTCTACCCAGAAATTCAAAAATTAAGGCTCTATCAAAAGTAACTAAAATAACAACCTGAATTGATGTGTATTATTGATAAGTCACCTGAATGTGTGGTCCTGAAAACATCACTAAGATATGATAAAACTTCACTGGAATTAAGTTTGTTAGTTGGCAAAGTTTTCCTAAATAGGACATGAAAAAACTAAGCATAAAAGGAAAAAAATTGATAGATTATGTTAAAATTGAGAATTCTGTTCATCAAAAGATATCATTAAGAGTGAAAAAGCAACCACAAAATTACAGACAATATCGGCAATAATTCTATTAGACAACTCCTATTGAGAATATATAAAGAACTTCTACAAATCAATAAGACAAAGACAACAGAAGAATGGCAAAAGATTTACCAAAACCAAAAGGATGTTCAAATAGCTGTTAAGTTTTAAAAAGTGTCCATCTTCATCAGTCATCAAGGAATTGCAAATTAAAACCATAACATGATGACATTAGTACTTACCAGAATGGATAAAATAAAATAGATATAAAATACCAAGTCTTGGCAAGGATGTGCGGCAACCAGAATCCATATATACCACTCATGGTATGGTAAATTGTAGTGGACACCGGGTCATCTCTCAGCCATGTTTGAACAAAGCAGTTCTCGGAACACCTGTTCTCACACGGATTGTTTCTTGTTGATCGGCCTCAAGACACCCTGTGACTTGCAAACAAGCCAGGGTGCCTTGACCCGCAAACGGGAAAGGGCAAAGGAGGAGACGCAATTGTCAACTCCCTGAGGCAGAGTGGTAAGAACCAGTCCATGCTGAGATGAAAACATTCTGGGAACAGAAAGTAGTGGTGGGAAAAGCTGGGGTAGACTGGGACAGATGCCAAAAGAACAGTGTTAAAAATAAAGGCGCTGCAAGCAGGGGCTACTGCAGTCTTGTACGGTCTTTGTGTGTCTGTCGTTTGTTGTTTGTCTTCTATGTTCACTTCTCCTCTCCAAGTGGGGCCACAACACTTCTTCCCTCCCCATTGGCTCCCCTCATCACCCCAGCTTCCTTTGAGCTGTTCCCCCAGGAAGATGTCTAGAGTCAGCTCCTTGCTAAGTTTGGAAGGCTCACTTTGAGCAGACCACCAGTGGTGAATCATCAGGTAATTTGAAAGACTCCTAGGTGGTAATATACATCTTAGAGGAACCCCAAATAGATAGCTCTCATCTCATTTGCAGTCTTCTTGATACAGAAAATTTTGTCTCACCTGTCAATAATATTAATAATGAAAATTCCTATTCAAGATGCTGATAGAGCATACCTGTTCACCTGTCCTCCCTTCCCAAATTTCATTAGAATGGAGAAATATAAAAATTGAATGTAATAAGAACTTATACTTCTACTTTCATGTACATTCATTTAATATTCTCAACAAATCTAGGAGGTAGGTAGTTAATAGCTGCATTTTAGATAAGGAAGATACGTCTCAGAGAGGTGAACTAGTTTGCCCAAAGCAAAACAACCTCTCAGTGGAGGAACTGACACCTCAACCCAGGTGTCCAGAATTGCCTCATTCAGAGCACTGGTTTGTCAAGGTTATTTTGTTGTGTGAGTCCAAGCATCCAATCAGGCAGGTTCAGTTCTAATTGCCTTGGAAGTGTTTATACGGTGAAACCACTTTATAACTGACTTATAATCCAAAGGTCTGTTTTTATTTCCATTTGATGTCAACTTATAATGCTGATGCATCTGATCTCACCATCCGTCCCTCCTGTAACACAGGCCCTCTCCAGATTACCAGAAATTTCAATGGTGTCTAGATGGTGCCTGAGGCTCATTGAGCTGGCTATTTTAGGCAGATCTCTGTTATATTTAGTATTATGCAGTATCTATGCTTTGGTTTGGGGGCTAAAATAATAATCCAATTGGATATATAATTTCCAAAACTTTTTTACCTTATTGGTGTTTAGTTGAAAGCAAGTCAAATGTCCAGTTTCTTAAAGTGATAAGCAGAAACAGATGAGGCAGGTGTCCGTGGAGACTGTGCCTTGTCCCTAAGTTCAAAGAGGGTTGAGAATCATGGTTTCAGATCATCCTAAACAAAATGCAAGATTCCAGGACAGTTGTGTAAACAGGAAACGCATCCAATCTATGGCTTTATGGATAATCATTAAGCAAATATTTAATTACCAAAAGCTGTTTAGGAGACACCGAGCATGAATCCTCATGCTGGCTGAGGCGAAGTACTTTTGTCTGTACATAGCAGATAGAAGAATGAATTCTACAAATCAAGCCGAATAAAGCCACACAAAAACCAGTACCAAAATCTGAAGATTTGCGAGCTGTCAGGTAAAGTGGTAACCTGCAAGATATACCTGGCAACTGAAGGACTTGAATATACTGAAATTTTAAAATAATAATTTTTCTTATTTGCGCTATGTTTTTTGTGGAAAATTTGATTACACTTATTACATTAATAGAATTGGGGAATAAAACTACTTGTAATTTTACTATATGGGCATAATCACTGCTCTTTTTTGTTTACATTCTCTATTATTCTATTTCTTGTTCACTGAAAGTGTATGGACAGTCAGGTACTCACACGAATGTACCATGTGTACCCCCCCCACACAATGTAGATAGTGGCTACCACATACACATACAAACATACACATCAGGGTTATATTGTACACGCTATATTGTAGGGTGTCTCTTTTTCCTTTAATGTATAATAAATTTATTTCCATGGCAACAAGTGGACATATACATTAAAAATTGCCTTATTTTCAAGGCCATTTCATAAGCATGCAGGCTATTATAGCAGATGAGGCCCATATTACTATTGAATTTCCATTCAGCAATATTCATTACTTCTATAAATTTGACTTAGTTTGTTATATACAGTTTTTAATTTTGAGATTGGTATTCAGGGCTTAGATAGCTGGTTGATGGAGAAGTATAGGCATGCCCTAATTAGGCACGGGATGAATTTCTGGAACTGGAAGGCCAACCAAATGAGCAGCGTGAACAAGATGCGGGGATGGTATAACATAACCCCTCTGGAGATATGCTTCTTTAATTGCCTGGGAACTACCTTGGATTCTTTTAAAATCTTTTAAAGTTGCAATATGCCTCAGGCCAAAGTTCCTTTAGGCTACTATTCTCTTGGTTGTGGTTCTTCTTCCCAAGCTGCAGTGATAATGCCTGACTCTGCTTCTTGGCAGGCACCCTGCTTTCCCCGACATTTTCCTGGAGGCACCGTGAGCTGCTCTCACAGCTGTGTTTTAGCACCCAGTGCCATAACCTCCCTTGTCACCATTGAGTCACTTTCAGCACAATCACCTGCAAACCTTTTGTTACCCATCATTGGTCAAAAATGTTCCCTGGAACATGCTGTAAGGGCAGGAAAGGACACAATGAGGTGGCAGTGGTGGGAGCAGTCCCCTTAGGTGCAGGCAATGAGTGGGTGTGTTGTCTGTCAATAGTCTAAAAACAGTAACAAAACCAAAAGTTGGTCTTCTTTGTGTTATCACCGTGCACCAGCAATTCTAAACAAGGTCAGTGTTGAAGTTTTTCTCTGTACCGTAGCAGACAGCTTCCCTCCACTCTCTCTCTGGGAACACCACTGCTGAGCAAACGCCAGGCTCTGTCCACAGTGAAGGAAGCAGAGTTTGGTACATGAGTGCCTTCTGGATGAGAGCACTAAAATAGCGTACACCAGACCCGCACTGTCTAATATAGTAGCCACTAGCCACGTGTGACTGTTCACATTGATATCAATGAAAATAAAATCCTATTAAAAAGTCACGTCCTCAGTCACATTTGAAGCACTCATTAGCTCCTTTGTTCATAAAGGGCAGAAAAAGAGAGTTTATTAGTTCCATGTAAGTAGGGGCTATTATATTGGACAGTGTAGACATACAATATGTTCATCATTAATGAAAATTATATCAGACAGTGTTGCTCTAGACTCTGTGAGCAGTCTGACCATAAGAAAAACATATATTAAATTCATTGCTCAGATATATAATAAACATTATTATACATATGTATTACATATATACAGTAACACCATTTCTAAGAACAAATAGTGGCTTAACAAATCAGCATTTTATGGGGCAGCATTAAGTGAGATAATGTCTCTACTCATAGAAGTTTGAGAATAGCTCACTTCAACATTAATATTATTGAATGTGCCTAAGTAATAAAGATAGCAGAGTAATTAATCAGATATCTGCCTAGGAGGAGGTCATCATCAAATAGGGGAGACAGACAGGTAAACAAATATTATTAAATATATTGCAGTGAGATGGTTGTAATAATTGAAGTGTGTTTATAGTCAGTCCGAAGGAAGGTGGAAGTTGGTATTTGAAGTATGTGTGGGAAAGGGCAATATGATAATTTAATTGGAGAATTGAAGAACACCCGGGATGATTTACCCACAAGGATCAATTCAGCTCAGGCCTTTGTAAAAAGGAACAAACAAGGTGGTTTCCCATCCTAAGGAAAGGCGGTGAGCTGTACTTCAAGCATTGGTGTTACTAAACTGGAAGATGAGTTAAGTTGGCAGGATTAGAAATGTTAGCTGAGTTAATGTCACAGAATCCATGTATTTCTCGGGAAAGCAGAGAAGATATGTTTAGTAATGTGAATATTGAATCAAGATATGAAAGAGTAAGGAAGTTGTGAATGAATTGAAGATACTAGCATGCTAAGGCAGGGAAGTGGGGAAGAAGTCATACAAGGCAAAGTACAGTAGGAAAAAACAAAGAGACCTTCTTCGACCCAATGTTGAATCCTATCCAGAATAATGCTCATGCTTTTTGACCTAATTAAATCAGCAGAGTAACCGAAGTCTAGAGGGTGGGGGGTAGTTGTGGTAAACCCCTGCCCTCTGGGTACATTGGTGCCTATAAAACACTTGGTGGTGGTTCTCAAAATTTAGTGAGCATAAGAGAGACAGGAGTCAGATACCCTTCAGGCAGTTAGGGCAGGGGTCAGAAGGAGAGGGCCAATAGGATAAGACAGCCCTAAGAATGTGAATGTACTTAGCTAAGATAAATGTAGCGAACAGAGACCCTTCAGTTATTCTATTGTGACCATAGCATCTTTATCTGAAGCAGAAGGGGAATTCCTTTAATTGGAATATGTGCACAGTTGAGGCAACAATGTACCTAAATGAACTAGCCTCATTAGCATGATAAAAAACACACCCATGAGTGCCATGAGTTTACAAATACCAGGCAAACCCTGGAAATTACCCTATATAGTTCAAAAGCGGGAGAGGCCCTCAGTTCTGGGAACTCTCCACACCTTTCCTGGAAAACATGAATATTCCATCCCCAGTTTAGCATATTATTAACATTAGGGATTAGTATAAAAAGGGAAAACCCAAACCCATGCAGGCTGCTGCCTCCTTTGGAACAGTCTGCTCTCTACCATCTTGAGAGTGTACTATACTTTCTATACTCTGTCTTTAATAAATGTCTGCTTTGTGTGTGACTCTGTGTTTAAATTCTTTCTTGCGCAGAGGTTAAGGACCCTCTCTGCCGTCAGGCAGCGTTCTGCACCTGTATCATAAGTATCACCTAAGGAGCTTGTTAGAGATAGAGATTCTCTGGGCAAGTCGCCACTCTACCCAAGTAGGTTTGGGATGAGGCCAAGAACTTGCGTTTTTAAGAAACATCCCAGGTGTTTCTTATGCAAGTGGCCCCCCTGACCACAGAGAAATACTGGTTTATCAAAAAAATGAAATGTGGAAGAAAGAAGTCAGGCCACCTGAAGACTTCCTGGTCACTTCTCTTTCAAAAGAAGAAAAGGAATATGCAACGTGAATATTAGTTTTGATTCCCAGAGAAATTTGCAACTAAAGTAAATGGTAAATGGATCCAAGAAATTAGCCATTACATGTGGAAATTGGCTGATCCCATTAAGAATAATGAGTAGGAAGGAAATAATTGCTTACACTTTAAGATTTATTCAATTTGCAACATATGTTTATTAGCAATAATTTGTTTAGTTCTATAAATTGGGCACAAGGATAAGGGTTGTCTCGCCCCAGCTCTCGGTGAAAGGCTCCACAGAGACTGAGGGGAAATCAAGATCTTTGTTGCAGCCGGTATGCTGCTTCTCCGCTGGCTCTCTAAGACCCCTTTCAAGATCCCCTGAGGAGTGTTTCCCACTTGAGATAAGGAGGCAACTTAACGTACTCCTAGTTCCTTCTGCCCTAGACTTCCTTTTGATCAAAGTGAGGAGCTCTGCATCAAGGGGTCTTCATGAGAGAGGGACTCTTCTCGAAAGAGAAGGGCACAAGAGTGCTGGTGTGGTTTGATGCTCTGTATCCTTGGGGATAGGAGAGCAGAGAAGGCATCTGGGATTCTTGGAACAGAACAGAAACAAAGCCTAGGCCTAGGAGAATGTGGTAAAGTGTTTTGAACCTCTGGAACTTCCTTATGTTTGATCTGGGGCAATCCTTTATAACTCCATTTAATTTAATCATAAAGTCCTTAAATAAATAGTGTTCGGTCCTTATTGGGTAAATGGCATGGGCAAGGAGGGCCTGGGAGATAGGATGTCTTTGGGAGAGTTTTAATGGGCTAAAATTCCTAAGGAGGGGTGGAGAACAAGCTGTCCTCTCATTGCAAGAGCTCTGAGTAGAAAAAATAAAAATAAAAGATATTTTTATTAGCATAGAGAATCCATTGCAAATTGTGAAGCTGCAGATGCCATGTTAAAACCAAGGTCTTACAAATGTATATACTCACAGGATGTACAAATATCTTTGTAAAATTCATGGAAAAGGAAGAAAAAAAGCAGGGTGGACAGGCACAGGCTCCAGAGAGTCAGCAACACCTGCTGCTCAGCCTGTGCGCTGTCCTGGCAGGAGCTTCCATTACTCACCCTTAACAATGGTGGTTCTCACGCTGAACACAATGGCTCTCCCAGCAGATCTGCCTCTGACTTCCTGGTGCATCATCCTCTTTTGCTGCCTTAAGCAGCTGCCATATTTTCTTCCTCTCTCTTCATTTCTTGCTTTTCCTTTTGGAGGGATTGCCAGTACACCGCTGTCTCTGCTAGATCACGGTAAAACACATCTTGGCCCTTCCTTCCTCTACTGGCTGTAGGAAGAATGTCGTCCCCTACTCCCATTATCTTAACTGTGGCCCTGGTGGGAGAAGGTGCATTCACTCACTCACAATCTTAGCTAAGGACTCAATACTATTATGTTAAGTTGAATTCAGTTAGGGTTGCTGGATTTATCAAATGAAAATATAGGAAGCCCACTTAAATATGACTGTCAGATAAACAATGAGTAATTTTTATAGTATGTCTTATGCAATACTGGGACATAGTTTTACTAAAAAAAATCATTATTTATCTGAAATTCAAATTTAACTAGGTGCCTTGTATTTCATGTGGCAAATTTACTTTCAGGAACAGGAATTCCCATTTCAGTTGCCTAACTCCGGAAGGGTACTTTTAGGAAGGAGCATGGCCATAAAAATAAGGACAGGCTTATCTGCATACAACTGTGCTGTCTGTTAAGGTAGCCACTAGCCATCTGTTGAGCACCTGAAATGGGATTAGTCTGAATTGTGTGATACCTACCTGATTTTGAAGAATTAGTGTGAAAAAGAGAATATAAAGTACCTCATTAATAATTTTTTTACTTATTGGTTACATGCTAAAATAATTTTGGATATACTCGGTTAAAAAGTATTAAAATTAATTTAATCTGTTTTTCCCCCTTTTTGACTGTTGCTGCTAGAAAATTTAAAATGCAGTAAGCAGCTTACATTCACAGTTCACATTCCATTTCTGTTGGACAGTGCTGGTCTAGAGCTGGAGTGAAGTCAGGGAGTCCTAATGACCATCAGGCCAGGAGCCAGGTGCCAGTCTGCCCAGAGAGTGCAAGATTCTCCTCAATGTAAGCTCGCTTTGCCTGAAATGGTTTGGGGCTGGAGAGGGGGCGGTGTATACAGAATGCTTGAATGTAGAATTTGTTCGCATAGTTTTCGTTGTTTTATTTTCTATCCTGACAAATGTTTGGTGATGTTTGAATGAATACAGAACAGCTAGAATTGTGGCTGGTGTTTCCTATTACGTAATACATCTGGCAGTTGAATTAGACGTTAGATTGGGACACAGTAGGGGGGAAGGATGGGAGTTGGAAGAGGGGAGTGAGTTGGGAAAGGCCCTGGTTCTGGAAGCTGGGCTGAGTTGTCTCTTTTACCTCTTCTTTTTCTTCCTCTGGTTTTATGATTGCACATTGGTGGTGGCAGGGAAGCTCTGTCTATATTTGCTAGAAGCAGATATCCACATTAATTTAGAATCTTAGGGCTTGAGAACCATAGAGGGTGGCACTAGGAAATATGGAAAAGGCCAGTGAAATTTTTACCAGGCGAATTGCATCTCTGCAAGTCCTCTGACTTTTGAAAACTATTTGCAGAAGTGGGTTCTGAAAGTGGGACATCTTTTTATAACTGAAAATATTTTGGGATTTCAAAGTTTAGATCTAGGACTTTCAAGTCCTCTCTTTGATCTTCCACTCCCTGCCTTCACCCTCCATCCCCTATCTAACCTTTTTCTGAAGTTCCTGGAAAGTAAAGAAACATTAGTGAAAGCAAAGGAAATGAAAATTTAGGACCTTCTAGAGGCCAAGGGCTTGGTTGATGGTAAAATAACCTGATCTTTACCAGCTCCATTTAAAATTGTATGCCAACCACGTTAAACTGAAGAATCAATTCTCAGCTGCAGGAGCCATCATCTGTTAATTCCATTTTTTCTGCCTCATCTCACCATCCACTGCCTGGGTTGCCACGTTGCCTTCCACAGATGTCTTGTCACCTGATTCTAAGGCGTGACACTCACGATCTCAGGCCAGTGAAAAGGAGCTGCTGCCACCTCCCTTATGAGATGGTGATCAGTGGCTATTGTGCGTAGTCCAGCAGCCCTGCCCTGACCCCTTGATTTTTCACTTGGCATTATTATCATTGTTTTGAGGACTATGGTAGTGCTGTGTAACACATGGCTTTTCAGTAAGAGGAACGTTAATGGCATTGGCTGGCAGAATGAGGCAGGGAACAGAGACATAGGGGCTGTGTGTGAGATGCCATTTTGGGAGAAGGAGAACTTCTCATTTCTTTGAAGCCTTAAGATCTAGGGCCCAAAGGAGACTGAGTGTAGGAGGTGGTGGTTGCTCACCAGCAAGTTGCTGCTGGCTGCACTGACTTCCTCAGAGGGAATCCTGGCTTGCGTAGAGATGGGTCTGAGGCAATGGTCTCTGGCTTGGAGTTCTACCAAGTGAAGCTGGAGATTTGCCAGGGGCTTTTACCCATTGGTCATTGGTCCTTGTCCTAGACCAATGGGGAGAAGGAGATGTAATGCAACTGGTAGCTGGAGGTGCCAGGACAAATAGCAAAATTCCGAAGGCTCAGGCTTGACTCACCAGATCATATTGTTAAGTGTCAAGTATTAGACTATGATTTCCTTTTCTTTATTTATTGCTTTATCTTAGTCATGTTACACTCATCATTGTGTTTATACTACTTTGGGATTCTGGGGATCCTGTTCCCTTTCTGTCTTACTGATTATTCCCACCACTGTCAAATACACTCTGTGTCTAGTCCCTGTCCCTCCTCTCACCTGCTCTGATTTGCAAACTGCAATGCCTTGTAAGTATGCTAAGAAATAGTTAATTTAGTAATAGTGATTAAATATTAAATGTTCTCTAAGCTTCATTCTAGAGCATACTTTCATACAGTTGTGTCTATGTTTGATATGTCTTTGAAAATGTACATAAGTCTAAGCATTGCTTCTGGAAATGTTTGCTTCCAACTTTTTAAAGATGAAGCATCTCAGTGAATCTAGGGTGTTACTTAGAATGGAATGTTTGAAGTTGATGAGATCTTGAGAGATCATCAATTTCACCTCCTTCTCTCTGCATATGAATAAGACATTGTGATTTAATATGCACAGGTCTGATTTCAGTTATAAAATGACTTTAAGCATACGTGAACCAATAGGTTCGTGGTTGGACAGTGGTGAGTACAAGGGGACAGAGAAAGTAGGGTTCAAGGTAAGATTTTGAAGAGAGACCCCTGAGGGAGGCCAGAAGCTGTCCTTGTGGTCTCTGCTCACAGTGAGGCTCCAGGGAAGGGGAGAGGTCAAGTCTGGACGCCACTACCCTCCTTCTCAGCCATGCAATAAAGTGAAGACCATTACAATTAGGATTTGGTCAGATCAAAGAATTTCAGCTCCTGCGTGTTTGGACTTATTTCCTCCAGTGTTTAGTTAGGGTCCAATCAAGGAAGCAGAGCCATTCAAGTGATATAAAAGATTTACTATCCAGATGAGACTATAAGCAGTTGTGGGAGCTGGTTGAGTAGTATAGCTACGTCTGTCACTCCTGTGTCTAATGCTGGGCCCGAAGTCTGGAAAGGAAGATAGATGTGAAATGGGGGAGAGAAAAGGTAAACTGGAACTGGCATCAATCTCTCAATGCCTCCAAACCTCCAACTCCAACAATGAAGGGATTTGCAGAATTGCTGACACATTTCATCCCACAGCTGCTCACAAACCTATTCCGGGATTCAGAGAGGCCAAGGAGAATGTCCAGTGGGAGGTGGAGGGTCGGTGGGCCTGTGGCAGCCCTAATCAATAAGGTGATTTGCTCAGAGCCACAAGATCAGTGACTCTGAGAAGCCTGCAACAGCACCTGCCACTATACCCACCCTCTCAGAGTAAACATTGCTGCTGCTTCACTTTTACCTCCATGTCTCCTGTACGTTTTCTTGTGAGCAACTCCAACCAAGAACCACGTGGAGAAGGGAATTCTGGGAGACGTAGTTTCAATTTAGCCAAGTTGATGTCATGCAAGCCACCGTATCCATAAATTAAATCATTCTCCTTATTCTCCTGGTAACTTTATATTCAGTGTGCCAGCCAAAGGGTTGGTAGATTGGCTATTTTTCAGAGATTCTGAAAAAAAGCTTAGAGAGGGAGAGTACATATTCATGAAACAAATTAGTGGAGGCATTCATGGAAGGACACACTGATATAGTCATCACATAGTATCTTTTAAGGAACAAACCTTTCCCATAAAACAAGGCACTTCTCTACCTGAAAACGTAACTTCTGGACTAGATGGAGCAATCTGAGCAGCTTGAATGTAACTTGTAACAGGACTTTTGTTTCCTTTAGAGAATAAATGGAACCCTGTGAGAACCTAGATCAATTTGAAAAACAGAAAGAAAGAGGGAGGGGAAGAGAGAAGAGGAGAAAGAGAGAATGAGTTTGAGAATAAATTTTAGAGTGAAATACAGCACTTTCTATGACCTCAAGATTACATACAATTCAGCAAATAGTTTTTCCTGAAGTCTCTTGAGATATAAACTGCAAAGCAATTACTAAACATGCCATTTGGCCAAGCTTTCCTATGAAAATTCATTTTGGTGGCCTTTGGCTGGGACATTCTTTTTTTCCTTTTTTTTTTAAATAATAAAACTATCATGCACCTCTCTTCTGGCTGAAGCTTAACAAAAACTTGAAAGATTCTCCTGGATCATGTGCTGATGGAGTGAAAAATGTGGGCACAGGGCCTAAATCCAGATGTTACTTCTTTAAGAACAGAAAAATAGACTATAATATTAGCTTCATTTTGTTGTGTTATTAAGTGAGTAATGAAAAGGGGCTAAAATAAATGACACAATGACTATCTGGGAAATAAAGAATGCCGCGTGTTAGTATGCCCTTACAGGGGCAGAGAGAGGCATTTGAGATTGCCATTGAGTTACAGGAAGTGTTTGTCTTGGTCTGTGAATCAGGCAAAATCTGTTCACTAAGGTGGAGGTTGCAGAGCAGCTTACCATCAAGTGAGATGAGCACCTGCATGTGTGCTTGCCATTTCTACAGAGGGCACATGTTTGGTTTCTGGAGGTGGTTTGCTTCATTACACACGTTCTTTCTAATATTAGAGCACAGGTTTTTTTTTTATATTGTGATAAAAAAGCATATAACATTAAATTTATCATATTAACTATTTTAAGTGTATAGTTCAGTAGCATTAAGTATATTCACATTGTTATGCAACACATCTCTAGAACTTTTGCATCTTGCAAAACTGAAATTCTGTACCCATTAAAACCTGATTTCACCTCCTGCCTCCATCCCTTGGCAACCACCTTTCTACTTTTTGTTTCTATGATTTTTGATTCCTTAAGATGCTTTGTATGAGTGGAATCCTACAATACTTGTCCTTCTGTGACTGGCTTATGTCACTTGGCATAATGTTCTCAAGGTTCACCTATGTTGTAGCATGGGACAGGATTTCCTTCTTTTTTAAGGCTGAATAGTTTTCCACTGTGTCCGTATATATCACCTTTCCTTTATTCGTTTGTCTGTTGACGGACCTTTGGGTTGTTCCCACCTCTTGGCTGTTGTGGATCATGCTGCAGTGAATACGAGTATGCAGCTATCTTTTTTTTTTTTTTTGAGACAGAGTCTCACTCTGCTGCCCAGGCTAGAGTGAGTGCCATGGCATCAGCCTAGCTCACAGCAACCTCAAACTCCTGGGCTCAAGCAATCCTCCTGCCTCAGCCTCCCAAGTAGCTGGGACTACAAGCATGCGCCACCATGCCCGGCTAATTTTTTCTACATATATTTTTAG
>CAUYMX010124558.1:0-16031 GCA_963573855.1 Lepilemur septentrionalis
ACTACTTTTTACACTTTTATCCACAGACAAGGCCTCAAAGGTCCTCCAATAAAAGGTTCTCTACAACTATGGACCCCAACCCCCGGGCCTTGGACCAGTACTGGTCACGGCCTGTTAGGAGCCGGGCAGCACAGCCCAAGGCGAGCGAAGCTTCCTCTGTGTTTGCAGCCGCTCCCCACCGCTCGCATCACTGCCGGAGCGCCACCTCCTGTCGGATCAGGTCATAGGAGCACAAACCCTTCTGTAAGTTGCACAAGCGAGGGATGTAGGTTGTGCTCCCTATGACTACCTAATGCCTGATGGTCTGGGTGGAGCTGAGGCAGTGATGCTAGCACTGGGGAGCAGCTGCAAATACAGATTATCATTAGCAGAGAGGTTTCACTGCACGATAAATGTGATACACTTGAATCATCCCCAAACCATCCCCACCTCGGCCCCCGGCCCCTGGTGTGTGGAAAAATTGTCTTCCACACCAGTCCCTGGTGCCACAAAAGTTGGGGACCGCTGCTCTGCAATGTTCAAATCTGTCCGCCTCCCCAGACTAACTGTCCACCCCTGAGGGAGGCGCCAGCTCCTCCCAGTGGCCTTCCCTAAGCCCACCCGCCATGGGGCTGCAGGAAAGGAATGAGTGGGAAGATGGCAGAAAGCGGGGACTCCAGCCTGGCCCAGCCAAGAGCCTTGAGATCCTGCGCTCCAGGCTCTTGCGCTGGGTGCAGTGCCGCCCCCGTGGTGCTCAGAGCTCAGCTGGGAGTAGGATGCTCAGGCCCGAGAACGGGCCCCAGCCTTCCGACACTCCACAGCGTTCCCAGGCACTTCAGCTGCGGACTCCTTTTCCAAACGAAGTCTTGAAAAGAAGCACGTTATTAAAACAGGTAAATGAACAGGCACGGATGAAGTGGGCACAGGGCTCAGGGCCACCCCTGCTGCCGGGGCAGCCCTCAGCCTGCGAGCTCTGCGGAGGAAACACACTCCCGCTCCTGAGAACAAGCCCACCACCAGCCGGAGAGCTGCAGAGCTGGGAGGTGCCGTCTGGGGCTCTGTGGATCACGCAGCATGATAAGGCTGTCCCAGGAAAGACAGACAGGGCCTCTTGAGCGTGACGCAGGGGTGACACTGTGGCAGAGCTGGACCCGTGGCGCCCTGGGACCCCCCAGGGGCAGACATCTCTCCAGCTCACAGGACTACTGAGCCCACCCCCGCCACTGAGGCCCACCAGCAACATAGAGACAAACTGGGGGTCCTGTGCCTTGTCCAAAGAGGGATGTTCTATGGATTGTAAAGGCAGAAATAAACTTCACATTACAATCTCAAAATCTCTGAATTCAGCCCAGCTTCTTTCTGTCTCCTCCCCTCATCAGAACCCCACCCCATGATGCACACAGACAGGTGGCCAAGTGCTGCCATGGGGCACAGAGGCCTCAGCACTGGAGGCACAGGCACCACCTGAGACCAGGGGCCTCCCCCAGGCCTGGTCTCAGTTATGGCAGAGGAGCACCTGCAAACACACCTCTTGAGATGAAGAAGAAACAGGAGACCTACAGAGGCAGATGTAGCTCACCAGGTGCCTGTTCAATGTGCACCCGGCAAGGGGACGGGAAGGAACTGCTGCCCCAGGCCTGGTCCTGCAGAGATGCCCACTGGAGATGCTCCATCCTGCCACCACCACTGAAACAGGCTTCCTTGGCTGCCAGGAAATCCCAAGCCACATTTTCCCTCTTTCCTTTGGCCAGAAGGTAACTCAACTCAAAAGGCAGGCCCTGGGCTGCATGTGCATTGTGTGTGTGGACCCGCCACTGCCCCTGCACCAAGGCTGCATGCATCTGATTTCCTCTTTGCACACGTTTTCTCTGTCTATAAGGTGCCTTGAATGTTTCTGATGCACAAGGTGAGGCAGGACCCTGTGGCTAAGGGAGGGTGGAAGTGTGGAACAGACAAGAGCCCCACTGGTGCCCCTGCTGGGACATGTGTGCACAGGGACCAGGGGCCTCAGACGGGAGCACTGGAGGCCCCTGGCTGCACAGGGCTGGGCTCTGGCCCCAGAAAGTTTGGAAGAGTGGCTAAAAAGGCGGGACTGGGCTCGCTCCAGGCCAGGACTAACCCAAACAAGGCAGGCCATCGGAGGATCCCCACGGGGGATCCACTGGAAGTGGAAGCCACTGGAAGTGTTTGAGCAGACAGGTCCCTTGAGGGAGGATCTGCCTTCCCTCTACAGGTGAGGCGACTGGGAATCCCCAGATGAGTGTTGCTTGTCCACACCTTGATGTAGGCCATGGTCCCTGCCTGGCCAGCACCCTGCCCTTCCCTCAGCAGCACTTGGTGCAGCCTGGGCTGTGGCGTGGGGGTCGGCAGAGGTGGCTCTGGCATGGGGAGCCCCACCGGGCCCTGCAGTTGGCAGACCTGGCCTCCACTGTGCTGCCTGGGCAGTGACCAGGTTCTCATAGCTTCCTGCCCCACCCCTAAAAAGTACAGTGGCCCACCCTGGGGTGAGTGTAAGGAGAACCAAGGAATGGATACAGGGTGGAGGGAGCTCGGCAGACATCACTCCCCTTTCCTGACCCCACTGCAGCCCGGTTGCTGTGACCACCTGCTGCCTGCCCGCGCTCCTCCTCCATGGGCACATCCAGCACTCAGCATCCCCGCAGGAACCAGAATTCATCCTAGCCCGCTGGAGTGCAGGGCAAATTTACTGGGGCCTGGGTGGACTCCAGGGGCCAGCCACAGCAGGGGCTCTTCCTGGTCCTCAAGGCTGGGGAAAAGGCAAGGCAGAGAAGCACCCAGAACGCGCCCAGCAGGGAGGCCTGCCTGGCAGCCAGTGGTGAGGGAGCCCAGGGGAGCATGCAGAAGTCCTCCTCATGGGCGCTGGGCAGGGCAGTGTGGGTAAAGGAGACACCAGCACCCCAACCATGAGCACCCCTTTCCCAAGGCCCACCGCCTACCAGACATCATGATTCTCTGCACACTTACCTCGGGTCTGTCGTCACAACACTCCCGCTGATGGAGAGGCATGAACTTCTTCTTACAGGAAGTTAAACTGAAGCAGAGCCATTCAGGGACCTACCCAGGGTAAGCCACCCATGCCAGTCTTGTCTGCCGTGGTACAGGAGCAACACCATGGAAAACAGGTGCCTTCTCCGAAGAGTGCACCACATACCAGAACACCCGGGGATCCACAGGGCTGCGTGGGACGTGGGGTGTGGAGGTCCCGGCAGAAGCACCAAGGCTGGAGGGCTCCCTCACTCAGTGGCTGGAGCCCAAGGCCCTGACCCGACAGAGGTGACAGGCAGGAAGGAGGCTTGCAAGGCAGCACCAGGGCTCTCCCAGACAAGGCCAGCCCCACCCCACGCCCAGAGTGCAGTGGAGTTTTGCTTAATCTCTCAGTAAGTAGAGTCTGATTTACTTCCACAGGGAAGGAGTCAACAGTCGGCAGAAATAGGAGCCAATAAAATCTTTTCCACGTGATGCCGGTGCTCTGCATGCCCGTGTGGCTGTGCCTGGGTGGGTGTGACCTCATGTGCGAAATCTGAGTCTTCGCGTCGACACGTGCACATGGATTTGTGCCTGCGTGTTGCACATTACACGAGCTCCCCGCTCTCTCCTTCGAAGTGAGACCTTGTGCCTCATCCCTTCAACATTTAACCCACTGCGCCGAGGGCAGGCTTCAGCATGGACAAGCTGGTTCACTGCCCCTGTTCCCCTGGCCAGCAGGCCTCAGCTCCCAGCAGTGGCAGGGCCAGCCAAGACGTCGGCCCCAAATAACAAAGGCCAGTCACGGGACAGTAGGGCATACGTGGCAGCCTCACCTGGCCACTGCCCACCAGGGAGGAAGGCAGAGGGGAAGGTGGCCCCACTGAAGCTCACTGATCCCAGGTGGCATGAGTTAAGCTGAGTACAGCCTCAGATAGCAGAGTCTCAGGTACCAGCACAAGAGATCAAGCGACATGAAAACCGCAGAAGCTGCAGCTTCCCTGGAAACCACCATGAGACAGCAGCATTGCAGCAGGCAGTTTCCAAGCAGAGGCCCCTCTGGGGCAGTGGCCTGAGATCAAGCCCTGGCAAGCAGTCTCATGTGTCAGAGTTGCGGCCATAGAAACAGCCAAGGTTAAATGAGAGGGCACAGGAAGAGCCCCAGGCCCCAGTGGGCCACAAGCCACTGCCTTCCACTGCCCTGGCCCTGTGAGGGAGGCCCTGAAGGCACCCCTAGGCGTGGTGTCCGAGATCTCTCCCTTTGTGGTCAACCCACTGAGATTGCTCAGCAGCTTGGAGGAGTCCGGGTGGGACAGCTCAGTATGATGGAAATGGCTGGTTTAGAAGTCAAACCTGGCTTTACCTCTGCCATCTGGAAGCCACATGACCTCGAGCAAATTATCCAACCCTCTGTGCCTCCATTTCCTCAGTGTCAAATGTGGTACAACAAGCAGGATTTTCCAAAACTGACCCTGGAACCCCTTCCAGATTGCCAGGGCGATGAACCAGGTGGGGCCAGGTACCCCGATCCCAGCAGGAGGGGGTTGGCCAAGCTAAGCTTCCTTCCAGACCAGAGTCTCCAGGCGCTGGGAAGCTGGTGTTCCCAGACAGACCAGTACACACCTGGTACCCTAACTCAGACCACCCCATGGCAGGTGTGTCCGCTTGAGTCCACTGAGAAGGCTGCTCCCACACTGCCCTAAAAGGAAGGCCAGCAGGGCAGGGCTGCCCGGTCGGGACACGGCAGCACCTCAGCCTCGTTCTGTGCACAGAGTGCACTGAGCCAGGTACAGTGACAGGCAGGCAGGTCAGATCCTCAGCAGCTGGGCCCGGGGCTCAGTCCTTCAGTCAACAAACACTCACGTGCCAGGCCTATCCTAGGACGGGCAGCAGAGCAGCCCATGAAACAGACAAGAGCTGGGCCCTCACGGGGCTCACATTCTACTGGCAGGAGACAGATGATAAATTCATTAGCAGATTAGCATGCTGGAGCATCTTAAATTCCTGGGGTAAAACACAGAGGGGACACTGGCGCAGGGAGGGGTGCACGTGTAAACACTCATCGCCCGTCAGGGCCCTCCACGCACTCACCCACAGAAACGGCATCTCCGGGAGTGCCTCACCGACCTGGCCGCGCGCGCAGCTGTCCAGGGCACAGGCCTCTTCCTGGAAGAGCAACAGGCCTGGGAAGAGCAGCACCTCACCTGATTCCACACTCAGATAAGTGCCAAAGAATGACTCTTTCCCGTGTGAATCCTCTCACTTGGTGGCACATGGAGGCATTCCAATGTCCCCGTCATTCCTCTTCCTATTTGTAAATCAGCATCCTAAACGGTGCTATGTCAGTGAGCTGGTGACAAATGCACTTCAAATGCATTCTCCTGCACACCCATAAACTTGATTTGGTATTTCAATTAATCTTGCCTCTTCCTCTCCCACAATTTATGTAGCTGCTTTTTAAGCAAGTCTTCTTTGGAGCTTAAATGAGCACAAGTGTAAGCATCAGTTAATTTATCTGTTTCACTGGAGATAATTTCATATCCCTAAAGAACCTCTCCATCCCCTTTATGGGCCAGCACACAGGGTGATGGTCTCTAATTGCATCACCAATGAGGACAGCTATTGTGTTACATGTTGCCCACTTGCAGAGGGCAGAAATTCAGACGCCCAGGTAACAGAGGAACAGACCTTCCCCGCCACAGAAGAGAGCACTGAGCCTGGCGGCCAGGAAACGGGGCCTGGCAGAGGCCACGCGCGCGAGTCTTGTTCAGGCAGTAGGCTCTGCAGGAAATTTGTGTCAGCATCCTACTTCTGGGTATATACCCCAATGAAATAAAATCATTATCTCAAAGAGATACCTGCACTCTCATGTCCACTGCAGCATTATTCTGATAGTCAAGATATAGAAACAACCTAAGTGTCCGTCAGTATATGACTGGATAAAGAACATGGGGTATACATACCCAATGGAATACTATTAAGCCTTAAAACTGAAAAATCCTGCCATTCGTGACAATGTAGATAAACCTGGAGGACATCTGCTAAGTGCAATAAGCGAGACACAGAAAGAAGCACCATGTAATCTGACTTCTATGTGGGATTTAAAAGAGTAGAACTGGTAGAAACAGTCGGGGGTGGGGGCAATGGGGAGATGTTAATCTAAGGACATAAACTTTCAGTTATAAGAATATGTTCTAGGGACCTAATGTACAGCACGATGATTATAATTAATAATAGCGTATAATATACTTGAAATGTGCTGAAAGACTAGATCTTAAGTAATCTCACAACACACACACATCCCAAAAATAAAATGGTAACTGTCTTAGGTGAGGGATATATTAATTAGCTTGATTTTGTAATCATGTCACAGTGTGTAAATGTATCAAAACATTACAACGTGCACCTTAAATACCTCAGAGATGATTTCAAGTTCTATTCCAGGCCACCGCAATAAAACGAATATCATAAAACAGTGAGTCACACAAATTTTTTGGTTTCCCAGTACATATAAAAGTTATGTATATGCTATACTGTAGTAGTCTATTAAGTGTAATATGGCATTATGTCTAAAAAATTGTGCATACCTTACTTTAAAAAAATACTTCATTGCTATTAATAAAAAATGCTAATGATCATCTGAGCCTTCAGGGAGTTGTGATCTCTTTGCTGGTGGAGGGTCTTGCCTCAATATTGATGGCTGCTGACTAATCAGGGTGATGGATGCTGAAGGCTGGGGTGGCTGTGGCAATTTCTTTCTTTTTCCTTTTTCTTTATTTTTGAGACAGGGTCTCACTCTGTAGCCCAAGCTGGAGTGCAGCTGGGCTGGGCGAGGTGACCCATGCCTGTAATCCTATATCTTTGGGCGGCCGAGACAGGAGCATTGCTTGAGACCAGGGGTTCGAAACCAGCCTGAGCAACATAGCAAGACCCCATCTCTATAAAAAAATTTTTTAAATTAGCTGAGTGTGGTGGCACATGACTATAGTCCCAGCTACATGGGAGGCTGAGGCAGGAGGATCACTTGAGCCCAGGAGTTCGAGGCTGTGGTGAGCTACAATCATGCCACTGCACTCCAGCCTGGAAAACAGAGCAACAGACCCTGTATCTAAAAAAAGAAGAAGAAGAAGAAAGAAAATCCAGTAAACCATGCTATAAACAGACGTGCTATCATCTAGGCTCTCTTGTTGTTCCATTTATAGAACACAGACAGAGAAGATTTAGCATAATTCTTAAGGGCCCTGGGATTTCCAGAATGGTAAATGAGCAGGGGCTTCAACTTAGAGTCATCAGCTGCATCAGCCCCTCTCAAGACAGTCAGCCTGTCTTTGGAAGCTCTGAAGCCAGGCACTGACTTCTCCTCTGTATCTATGAAAGTGCTAGCTGGCATCTCCTTCCAACATAAGGCTGTTTTGTCTCCATCCAAAGTCTGTCATTTAGTGTGGTGACTTCCATCAGTGATCTCAGCCAGATCTTCTGGATAACTTGCTGCAGCTTCTCCATCAGCACTTGCCGCTGTACCTTGCACTTCTTTGTTACAGAGACGGCTTCTTTCCTTAAACCTCATAAACCAATCTCTGCTAGCCTCCAACTTTTCCTCTGCAGCTTCCTCACCTCTCTCAGCCTTCACAGAATTGAAGAGAGTTAAGGGCTTTGCTCTGGGTTAGGCTTCAGCTTAAGGGAGTGTTGTGGCTGGTTTGATCTTCTATCCAGACTCAAACTTTCTCCATATCAGGAATAAAGCCTGTTTCACTTTCTTATCATTGGTGTGTTCACAGGAGGAACACTTGTAATTTCCTTCAAGAACTTTTCCTTCGCATCCACAACTGGGCTATCTGTTTAGGGTGAAGCCTGCTTTTGACGTGCCTTCTCACTGATCATTTGTAGCTTTTGATTTAACAGGAGAGACGCGCGACTCTTCCTTTAGTGTGAACACTTAGAGGCCACTGTAGGGCTATTAACTGGCCTAATTTCACTATTGTTGTGTGTCCCAGGGAATGGGGAGGCCTGAGGAGAGGGAGCAAGACAGAGAAACAGTCGGCTGGTGAGACAGTCAGAACTCCCACGACATTTATCGGGTAAGTTCTCCGTCTTACACGGACATGGTTTGTGGCACCACAGAACAATTACAATAGTAACAGCAAAAATCACTGATCACAGATCACCAAAACAGATACACTGATACTGGAAAAGTTTGAAATATTGCCAGAACTACCAAAATGTGACACAGAGGCATGAAGTGAGCACATGCTGTCACCCACAGACTTGCTGGACACAGAGTTGCCACAAACCTACAATTTGTTGAAAACACCGTATCTGCAAAGTGCAACAAAATGAAGAACGATAAAATGAGGTATGTTTGTATACACAATTTTTATTTATCAATTATATCTCAATAAAGCTGCGAGGGGAAAGAATAAAAGAGAAATTAAAACATTTCAGGTAAATAAAAGCTGAAGGAATTGATTACCAGAGCTGCCCTGCAGGAAGCGCAGTTCTTTCAGGCTGAAGAGACAAGATATGAGATGGTAACTCAAGGCTGTGGGAGAAACAAGGCGCTCTGCAGAGCCCGGGCAACTATGCAGGCGGATGTAGGAGCAAGTACTACCATACTTCAGGTTTGTAACTCACTTTCTTCCCTATATGATTTAAAAGGCAAATGCATAAAATAATAATTATCACTCTGTGCCTATGGGAAACAGTGTATACAGATGTAACGTGTGACAACAGCAACATGAAGGGTGAGCGGTGGGGAGCGTAGAGCGGGTGTTTCTATACTATGAACACCAAGTACTATTCAAATACAAGTTTGTCACAGGTTTAAGACAGTAATCGTAATTTCCAAGGTAACCACTAAGAACTTAAAGAATACATTTCAAAAAAATAAACTAAATACCAACAAAAAAGCAGTAATGGAAGAACTGAGGAACAAAAAATATATAAGGCATGCAGAAAACAAATAGCTAAATGGAAGAAGTAAATCCTTCCTTATCAATAATTACTTTAAATGTAAGTAAACTCTCCTCTCAGAAGACAAAAATTGGAAGATTGGATTTTTCTAAAAAACATGATCCATCTTATATACTGTCTATAAGAGACTCATTTTAGACCCAAAGACGGAAAGACATTCAAAGTAAAACAATGGAAAAAGATATTCCATGGAAAGAGCGACCCAGCTCATAGAAAGAGCTCAGTGGTTATATTGTCATCAGACAAAATAGATGTTAAATCAAAAAAGGTTACAAGAGACAGACTCTTGTTTAATAAATGTTTCAATCAACCAAAAAGATATAACTATAAAATATAAACACCTAACAACAGAGACCCAAAATATATGAACCAAAAATTAACAAAATTGAAGTTAAAAATAGACAGTTCTATAATAATAGTTGGAGACTTCAATATCCCACTTCAAATAATGGCTAGAACAACCAGATAGAAGATCAAAACCTAAACACGAGACTTGAACAACACTCTAAACCAATGAGACCTGACAGAACACTCCACCCAACAATAGCAGAATACACATTGTTCTCAAGCGCAAATGGAACGCTCTGCAGAATAGGCCACAAAAAGAAGTTAATAAATGTTAAAACACTGAAATCATACAAAGTATCTTATCTGATCACAATGGAGTGAAACTGGAAATCAATTACAGAAGGAAAATGGAAAAATTGTAAATATGTGGAAACTAAATAATCCACTCTTAAACAACCAATGAGTCTCAAAGAAAAAGTCAACTACAGAAATTAGAAAACCCCTTGGTACTAATGAAAAAGAAAACCAAAGTACCAAACCTATGGATGTAAGGAAAGCACAGCTAAGGAGGAAATGCACAGCTGTAAATGCTGACATTTACAAAGAAGAAAGATCACAAATTAGTAATCTTTTAGGTCCTTAAAGAACTAAAAATAGGACAAATTAAACTCAAGCAGAAGGAAGGAAATAATAAATATTAGAGTGGAGATAAATGAAATAGAGAACAGGAAAATAATATAGAATGAAACCGAAAGTTGACTATTTTAAAATATCAATAGAACTGAAAAACCTGTCAGTTTTGTCAAGAAAAAAAGAGAGGATACTCAAACCACTAAAATCGGAAAACAAAGTAGAGACATTGCTGCTGATTATACAGAAATGGATAGTATTATAGGAGAATGCAGTGAACAATTGCATACCTACAAATTGGATAACCTAGATGAAATGGACAAATGCCTAGAAATTCAAAAACCTACCAAAACCAATGCAAAAGAATTAGATAATATGAATAGACCAATAAAAAGTAAGAAAGTTGAGTCAGTAAATCAAAAACCTCCCAACAAAGAGAAGCCAAGGAGCAAACGGCTTCACCAGTGAATTATATCAAATATTTAAATAAGAATCAGCAGTAGTCCTTTTCAAAATCTTCAATAACAACAAAAAAATAACAAGGAGGGAACACGTCCTCACCTACTTTACAAAGCCAGACAAAGACACTGAATGAAGTGAAAACTGGAAACCAATGCCCCTTATGAACATCAATGCAAAAATCCTTAACAAAATAGCAGCAAATAATTCAGCAGCATATTAAAAGGATCATACACCAAACCAGTGGAGTTTACCCCAGAATGAAAAGGGGGCCCAGTATGTGAGGGTCAGTCAATCACTCTTATAATAACAGAATGAAGAAAAAGCATATATGATGAGAATGCAGAAAAAGCATTTTTTTAAAACTCCAATTTCCTTTCATGATAAAAACAACAATTTGGAATAGAAGGAAATTTCTTCAACCTGATAAAGTCCACATATAAAAAATGCAGTTAGTATAATATTCAATGGTGAAAGACTGAAAAACTTCCCCCTGCAAGCAGGATCAAGACAATGAAACCTACTTTCACCACTTCTAATCAACATAGTTCTGGATTTCTAGCTAGAGCAATTAGGAAAAAAAGAAATAAAAGGTATTCAAATTGGAAAGGAAGAAGTAAAAGTATCTCTGTTCACTGATGACATGATGGTATATGTGGAAACCCCTAGAATTACTTACACACACAACACACACACACACACACACATACACACGCACACATACACACCCATACAGTGCTATAATAAATAAATGAAATCAGCAAAGTTGCAGGACACAAAATCAACACTCATAAATAAGTTCTATTTCTACACACTAGAATTTAGCAACCTGAAATTAAGAAGACAATTTGTTTTATGATAGCAACACAAAGAAAAAAAATAATTAGGAATAAATTTAACCAAGGAGGCAGAAGACTTGTGCACTGAAAAGTACAAACCATTGTTGAAGGAAATCAGAGAAGACTTAAAGAAGTGGAAAGACACCCTGTGTTCATGGATTGGAAAACTTATCACAGTTAAGATGACAATACTACCCAAAGTGATCTACAGATTCAGTGTAATCCCTATCAAAACCTCAATGGTGTTTTTTCAGAATTATAAAAATCCATCCTAAAATTCATTTGGAATTCCAAAGAACTCCGAACAGCCAAAACTATTGTCTATTAACATATGAATAGGATAAACAAACTGTGGTAGATACATACAATGGGAGATTACAAGCCTTAAAATTAGGGAGGAACTTCTGACGCCTGCTATGACATGGATGAACCTTGAGGACACTGTGTTAAGCGAAGTAAGCCAGACACAAAAGAATAAATATTGTATGTGTCCATTTATATGATGTATATAAATAGGCAGTTTCTGTTTCTTCTTAGAGACAGAAAGTGGAACAGAGGTTACCTAGGGATGGGGACAGTAGGGAATAAGAGGTTACTGCTTAATGGGTACAGAGTTTTTGTTTCAGATGATTAAAAAGTTCTAAAAATACATAACAGCAATGGTTGCACAACACTGAATGTACTCAGTGCCACTTAATTCTACACTTAAAAATAAATTTAAATTCAGACTTAAATTTAGGTCTTTGATCAATTTTTAGTTAATCTTACACTCAGCAACTGATAAAACTATGACACAGAAAATCAGCAAGGAGGGCCGGGCGTGGTGGCTCATGCCTATAATCCTAGCACCCTGGGAGGCCAAGGCGGGTGGATCGCTCAAGGTAAGGAGTTCGAAACCAGCCTGAGCAAGAGTGAGTCACACATCTTTTCCAAGCATCTATGAAACCTCCACAAGGAAGACATTATCCTGTGCCATAAAATAAACCTCCACAAATTTAAAAGTACAGAAATCTTGAAGAGTACATTCTCTGACAACAATGGAATAAAATTCTAAATTCATAACAGAAAGAAAAAAGAAAATCTCCAATCATGTGAAAATTAAACAACACACTTCTAAATAATTCATGGGTGAAAAAGGAAATTTCAAAAAAAAATACACAGAACTGAGTGAAAATAAAAATAGAACATATCAAAACATGTGGGACGCCGCACAAGCAGTGCTGAGAAGTTTTGTATCACTGAATGTTACACTAGGAAAGAAGAAAGGGGTCAAACCAGCAACCTAAGTCCCCACTCAAGAAACTAGGATAAGGGTGTTAGGTTTGTTCCAGGTGGGAACCCGAAAAGTATATGTAGGACAGAATGTGGTTAATGCAAAACTTAGGCTTGTAAAGCAATAGCCGCAGGAGTCTGGAGAGTTCAGTTGTAAATCTAACAGACAGCTGCAGCCGGCACTCCTGCTCCTACCCGCACCGCAGGGACAAAGTCTATCCCTCCCTCTCTCTTCAGATGAGGTCCATGGCACTGGACCTGCAGGGTGGATGTCACTGGGGCAGGAGTCCTAGGAGCTGGTCGTTTAAAAAAAATTTATTGCAGCAGCTCTTCTGGCCCAGGTACTCACTCCTCCTGGAAAAACCCTCTATAAAACCCAAGGCTTTCCCCTCCCTCAGGGTGGACGCTTTTTCACCTCCACCCATCTGCACCCAGAGGCTCAAAATAAACAGCACTTAGCTACGCATGAGGCTTCGTGTGTCTCTCCCTCCCCGGGGACCTAACAAAGGGAAGCAAAATGAACCCAAAGGAAGCGTAGAGGGACGTAATGAAGATAAGAGTAGTGATCAATACAATGGAAAATAGGAAAACAACGTTAAACGCAAAGAAACAAAAAGCCAGTTCTTCTACCAAAAAAAAGCAATAAAATTAACAAATCTCTGGCAAAACAGACAAAAATGAAGACAGAAGACACAAAATACCCAGATCAGGAATGAAGCAGAGCGATGACTGCTGCTCCCATAGCCCCTGAGCAGCTAATAAGGGAATACGAATAATTTTACACTCATGAATTCAGCAACTTAGAAGAAATGGACCAATTCCTCTAAATCCATAAATGACCAAAACTCAACCAAGATGAAATAGGTGATCTAAGCAGTCCTATAACCATTAAAGAAACGAACTTTTTTTTTTTTTTTTTTGAGACAGAGTGTCGCTCTGTTGCCCAGGCTAGAGTACTGTGGTGTCAGCCCAGCTCACAGCAACCTCAAACTCCTGGGCTCAGGCAATCCTCCTGCCTCAGCCTCCCAAGTAGCTGGGACTACAGGCATGCGCCACCATGCCCGGCTAATTTTTCCTATTTTTAGTTGTCTGGCTAATTTCTTTCTATTTTTTAGTAGAGATGGGGTCTTGCTCTTGCTCAGGCTGGTCTCAAACTCCTGAGCTCAAGTGATCCTCCCACCTTGGCCTCCTGGAGTGCTAGGACTACAGGGAAACTGAACTATTAATACCTTAGTTTCCTATTACTGGTGTAGCAAACTACCACAAATTTAGTGCCTTAAACCACACAAGTTTATTTATTCTCTTACAGCTGTAGAGGTCAGGAGTCTGAACGAGCCTCGCAGAACTGAAATGGAGGTGCTGGCAGAGCCGCGCCCCCCAGACCCCAGGGGAGAATGCACTCCTCCTGTCCCAGCTGCCAGAGGCTGCTGCATTCCCGGGCTCAGCCCCTCCCTCCACCTTCAAAGTGCGTCATCCAGCCTCTGCCCCTGTCCTCCCACCTGCTCCTGGTTTCCCCTCTTGCCTCCCTCTCATAGGATCCCCGAGATGACATCAGGCCCACCTGGACAGTCCAGACTCATCTTCCCATCTCAACATCCTTAATTTCATTGCATCTGCAAAGTCCCTTTCACTGTACAAGGCCTCACACTCACAGGTTCCAGGTTAGGATGTGGGTTTCTTTGCAGGAAGCAACTAACATTTTTTTATACTAATATTCACACCGCCATTTTTCCCGATTTTCCCATTCAGCTGCTACGATGTTCACGGTCTTTATTTACTTCCAATGGTTCTCTGTGCCATGATCTACTTCATTCCCACTGCTGGACACTTAAGATGCTTCCAATCTTCAGCTAACTAAGCATGATGAGCATTGTGCATGAGACTTTTTCCCCTTTGGCATTATCTTTTAGGCTGGATACCCAGAAGTACAAGGTCAAGGAGTAAGTACATTTTTAAGGATTTCAATACATGTTATTAATATCAAATTGCCCTCCAGAAAAATGGCACCCTGCACCTTCCCACCAGCAGTGGGGGAAGTCCCCACCACACTGCACCCTCCAGACTGGCCCAGTTAGGTCTCTGGATTCACACTCCCTGAGCAGGGCAAGGCTGGACTGGCCGGAAGAGAGGCTTGTGCAGGCACATTCAGGTGGGAGCTCTTGGGCCAGGACAATCTAGGAGGGGAGCTCAGAGGCTGTCTGTAGGGTCACTGACCAGTCACCAAGGAGCCCACAGGACAGCCAAGAGCAAGCACATCAGGTGGCCAGTTAGAGGGCAAGGCTTAGCCAAGGCAAGAGCAGAGGGCTAAACAGCGTGGTGGACAGGAGGTGGGGGTAGGGGTAGTGGGAGCCAGGGGGCAGCAGGGCTCCTGACCATGATGGAGGGGTGTTCCTAAGCACAGGTCCTAATAAGGGGATGGGACAGCTGCTGGAGGAGAGGCCACAGCAAGAGGCCTGACAGCTAGTGTTGGGCCCCACCAATAATGAACAGTAACAGCAGATGCTCTGAGCCAGTCCTTGTCCCTAGGTGCTCTGCATACAATTATCCACAATCTCCCAGATGAGTTGATGCAGGCAGAGAGAGGCTGTAATCTGCCAAGGTTCTACAGCCAGAGAGTGGCCTGACAGCAAGCAGCCCAGCTCTAGGCACCAAGCTCCCACCTCTGGGCTCCAGGCCTCCCAGCAGGAGCAAAGCCGGTGCCACCCCTGAAGCAGACTCCCTCTGGAGGCCTGTGCATCCCAGAACTTGGCTTTTCTATGCACACTCCTCCAGCAGGAAAATATTTGCTTTGTCTTACTGGAGGCTCAAAGCCTTAATGATCTGCGGTTCCAACACCCCCAGCCCGCGGCCACATTGCTCAGAAAGCCCCTGTGCCTCCCTGCCCTGTGCTCTGCAGCACCCCAGCTCGCAGCTCACCACACAGAGCTGAGATCTGGGGACTTGACAGGCTTGTGTCCATGTGTCCTTCAGCCTAGGGTGCCTTGCAGGTTGTTCAAGGAGCAAAGATGCCCGGGAGGGGTCCAGCAGGGAAGGAGGAGGCCAGGTGTGCTCTGCTCTGATCCAGTGCCCAGCACAGGGAGACCCACTGGAGGAAGAGCTCTGTTTTCTGATTCAGACACAGCTGCCAGACAAGCTCATAGCACCAGGCCATGTCCAGGACCCAGCATGGAGCAGTTACTCAGAGAGCATTTGATGAAACAATGAAGGAATGAAGGAATGGATGGATGAATGGATGCCCTCAGACACTGAACAAAAAAGTCCCCACATTACTTCTGGTCACAGTTTCCACCGTTAAGCAAGGCAACGTTAAGTCAGGTCTTCCTTTCATGACTCAAGCAGGATACATGTCTTCCCCACCTCCCCAGGGGCTGCGCCCAAGAGGGCTATGTTATAGACCGGAGCGCAAGAAAAGACCACAGGGTTCAGACTGGAATTTAAATCGATAAGTCTTTATTGCTGGCCAGGGCACACTCTCTGACCTAGTCAAAACCAGGTTCAGAGTGTGGCCTCGAACATTGGTAATACACAGTTTATATACCTTTCACCGCCAGAGAATACGTGACTAAAAGCATATATTTCAGGACACTTTGGAACATCTTGGTTAACAAT
>CAUYMX010124559.1:0-45324 GCA_963573855.1 Lepilemur septentrionalis
CAAGGCTACTACCATCCATTGGGCTGAGGGGCCACAACTGCATCCGTGGATATACCATGCCTCCACTGGAGGGGGACCTCATCCTTCAAGGTATGGGCTCTCTTCGCTAAGTATTACCACAGTCTGAGGGTTAGCTTCAGACACAAATTCAATAGAACCCAGTACTGTCTGCAACTCTGCAGTTAAAGGGCTGGAGCTAAACTCTGCTTGTTGCTCCAAGTCAGCTACCCACTTTGCCAGAGTGAGTGTCTGGGCTGCCCCTGATCATGGGATGGTTATCCATGACCTCACCCATCCTGCTATGGGGTATGTGGTGCACACTAGGACCTTAGACTGCCCAGTTATATCTTCACAGGCCTGAAGGACAGCATACACAGCCACCAGCTGCTTTTCCACCAAGGAATAGTGCTTCTAGGGTCCCTTCCAAGTCTGGGATCAAAACCCCATAGGGACCCACCGCTTATGCTGGAATTGCCACAAACCCCAGCCCATCCCACTTGAGTCAACTGTCACATCGAGGTCAAATGGCTGTGAGTGGTCTACTCACTACTTGTACTCTGGGCCTGTGCAACAGCCCTCTTGGCTGCCATAAAAGAGGCCTCTGCCTCAGGGGACCAGTCTCATTGTGTCCCCTTTGTACACAATGAATACAAGGGCCACAACAGTTGGGCCAAATGGGGAATAAATATACACCAATACTCCAAAAGCTCCATAAACGCTTGTAACTATTTCACCATAGTGGGTCAGGGGAAATCTTGAATCTTATCTATAACCGTCTCAAGGATTGCTTTTGTCTTACCTGACCAGACAACACCCAAGAATTTGACTGACGAGCCAGGTCCCTGGACTTTGGAGTCGTTCACTGCCCAACAGCATTGTTCTAACGAGGTTTGAAGACTGGCGGCAGCTTCTTCTAGATCTGTAAGGGAATCAGAGGTTAACATTAGATTATCAATACAATGAAACAGAAACAGTGACGATGGCTGACTCCATGTGGCCAAATCCTGTGCCACCAAACCATGACTTATGGCTGGGCTGTGGAGGTAACTTTGCAGTAATATCACAAATGCCCACTGTTGCCATGCCCATGTGAAGGCAAACTGGTCTTGACTGTACATAGCCATGTCTATGGAGAAAAAGGCATTGGTCAGGTCCACTGCATAGCGGTACTGTCCAAGTACCAAAGTCAGTTGATCCATCAGATCCAGTATAGATGGCACTGCGGCATGCAGTGGGTGAGTTACTTTATTCAGCTCCCAGTAGTCTACTGTCATTCTCTAAGTTCCATCCTGTTTCTTAATTGGCCAAACAGGAGAGTTGAATGGACTGTGAGCAGGGAATACTATGCCAACTTTTACAGCTGCAATATGGTTTGTGAAATTTTTTTGTGTCCAAACAATACTGTTGGGTGTGTATCACATGACGAGGTGTGGGCAGAACCTGGGGGAGTGATGAGGGTGGCCACGCTACACTGGCTTCACAACCCTAACTCGGAGGTGGAACTCACCCATGGAGGTGGTTAGGGTTAAGCCATGCAGAATGTCAACACCCAGAATATATTGCTTCTCAGGCGACACATACACTGTGTAAGGCCTAGGAGTCAAACACCCTATCCCCAGTGGTATACTCACTTGTTTAACTTTGACAGTTTGTCCACCATAGCCATCTATGTAGAATGTCTGTCCAGCAAATGTTTCAGGGATTCCAAAGATTAGGGAGCAGTCAGCCCCTATGTTCACCAAGGCCAAAACCAACTGCACATTTGTAGGGGACCAATGAATAGCAAGTCCCTATGTGGCCTCTGGTCATCTGGGGTCCTCTCTAACCATGTGCCTTGGCCTAACCCCTAGTCTGTATCAAAGAGGGGGGTTTCAACCATAAAGTGTTGCAGCCACACATTGTGGGTCTCTTTGGCAGGTGTTTCAGTTTTTGCCTCTTGGATGCGTTCATGAATTTCTGGTGGGGAGCCAGCTGATTCCACAAAGCCAGTAGTACCTCATTAGGCTGTTTATCTATTTTCTCTTTATCTACTCCTGCTAGTAGGAGGTCTAGCCACGTCTGCGTTCCAGATACGTTCTGGGCCCCTTGTACTGCCTTCTTCTGCACGGGGCCGCAAGCTCCTGGGTCCTTCTTAGGTCCTTGTAGCGTATGTACTGGTCCCTTCCCCCCTTTCCACTCTCAGGCATCTCCCAGAGCCGCCATGGCAGTGGTGACCTCATATATCAGCTTCCCCACATAGGGAGTGAGCATAGCTGCCAGCTAGCCAAACCGGGGGTTGGGAGTTGCTGTGGCTAAGATTAGGTCGCTCATGCACGTAGTGAAGCGTTCCTCATCAGCCCCCGCCAGTTATCTACTGCAAAAATAGGCTGGCACATTTCCAACTCCAGAAGACTCTGAATTAAGTCCGTGTATGAAGTCCATTTACTCATGGTTTCGGGTAGTTCTCTGGCATCATCCCATACTGTGCAGACAGAAGCCTTAAGCCATTCAAGCAAGGAGTGGTCACTCTTGCCTTGGCGGCCACTTGTCTGTAACCTCTGCTTCAGGGAATGATGTATAGTAATGGATGCCAATTGCTTCATCTTCCTTGGGGAACAAAGGACGCTGTCCGTTCCTTCATCCCATAAGCGCAATAACGAGGCAGGCACTATCTCCTCAGGATGCTGCCTGTGCTGTTTTCCCAGCTCCCACAGCTCCACAGGGTTGTACGCAGAGTAAGAGATACGCTCGGATACTGTAGGTGCGCCTGTGCCACCCCCAGCCCACATGCGCTGCGCATGCTCCATTTTCCGTTTTACGACTGGGTGGGCTCTCAGTTTCCTCAGCGTCTGAGGTGGACTGCTGGGTAACTCTTTCTCCAATTTGTGCAGGCGGGCTTCCAAATTTTCCTCTATCTCTTGTAACTAACTTACCTGGGCTTCTTGCCACAGGACGTCCTTAAACTGCTTCCAGAAAGCTGTAAGGAAGAGCCAGGTCAACCGACCAGCCATGACTCGCTCCTTAGGCTGCAGCAATTCCTGCAAGGCCTTCAAGGCGTTTTCCAGGGCGGCAGGCATACATTGTACCTGCTCCCATCCATGGCAGGGGCCAACAACTTGAGGACCATTGCTACCAGCCTGTAGGAGGCCACATGTCCTCCTCTGCTGGGGTGGAAGGGACACTTAACCCTCCGGATCCTGCCAACTGTGCCAAGTGTGAGGAGGATGCTCTGTGGCTAGCTTGTGCTTGGCGCAGCTTCGGAAATTGGAAGAAAAGACAAGTGGCAGCAGGCAGGTAAGACATGGTCTTTGTTGGGGCGGGGGGAGGTTACAGCAGTAGGCAAAAAGCATGGCTGAGAACATGGCGAGCACTTATATATGGCTCTGAATAATAGTGGCCTATACAAATGCAGTTTCCCTTACAATCACCTTATGTTCTTCTAGTGTAGCCAAATGTAATAGAAGCTAAGTTTAAAAGGGACTTGTCAATGGTTAAAAAAAAAAAAAAAAAAAAGACATTTTCTAGCCATAGTAAGACTATTAATATGTGGACCTGGGGAAAAAAATAATGTAAAAAGTGGCAAGTATTTTTTAATGAAAACTATATGTTTGTATATTTAAAATTCCATAATTACCTGCCATGGTATGAATGCCAGTGTCCCCTTAAAATTCATATATTGAAATCCTAACCTCCAAGATTATGATGTTAAGAGGTGGGGGCCTTTTAATTAGGTACTTAATTGCCTAATTAAAAGGCAATTAGGCAATTGAGGCAGAGCCCTCTTGAATGGGATTAGTACCTTTTTAAAAGAGTTCTGAGGGCACTTGTTTGACCTTCTACCATGTGAGGACCAAGCTAAAAGGTGCTACCAATGAAGAAGTGGGCCCTCAGCCGATAATATTAATTCCTTGATTTTGGACTTCCCTGCCTCCAAAAGTATGAAAAACAAATTTGTATTGTTTATAATTTAACCAGTTTAAATATTTTGTTGTATCAGCCTGAACAGACTAAAACATTATCTAATTTTGAAGATATAAAACTATGAAATAACGGCAATTTTTTTCTTTAACCTGCTATGACTGTCAAGGGTGTGTGTGTGTATACATATAAAATACACATACATATATATTCCAGAAAAATATAATCCATATTAAATTTGTATATATTTAATATATATAATTTTCTTGGAAGAAATATATACAAATTTTCTATATGTATTAGATATATTATATCATCAATGCATATCTTTTTGCCATTTTTTCCTAACATGAAATTTTACCTAATATATTTTGCATGCTTTATCACAGATGATAATGTACTGTTGCTAAATAACAGTTTTAAATACTTTTTACTTTAGAATTAGGAATATAAATTCCAATAGCAATAGAGTAATAGAAATAATTTAAAGTAAATTAAATGAAAACAAGTTTTGGACACTTCAATAATACTTGTTTCTTGCCCATAATTAAAGTTCATTTGATTTTTCTAATTCAAAATTAACTTAAATTCTTAAAATGAATTGATGTATTTTACTAAGCTTAATTTTGAACATAATTTTGAATAATGAACAATTACCTATAATGGAAATGATAAAATAGGATTTTAGATATAAACACAAACAGTGTGAACTATATTTAATGTAAGAATGAATGTTGAACTAAGAATGCATTTAGAAAATCCATATCAAGAAGACATAACTATTATAAAAGGTAAAAAAGAAAGAGTGCAATATTTAAATAGAGTCATTACAAAAAGGAATTCTTAAAATAATTTAACATACTATAAAAAGAAATTTCTTTCAAAGACGAAGAAAGTATCCCCTTGTGAAAAAAAAAAAAGTTTCTCATGTATCAATATTAAATAGGTGGGAAAATATTGGATAACAAGACTATTTAAAAGACCAGATTATCAGTATGACACCCAATTTCAGTCCACAGTTGCATGTTTTTTCTTTCTAGAAATTAAGAGGAGAACTAGTGCTCACTGAAAACTGTTTTCCAGATGGTGTGCTATAAAAATGCCTTCGGGTTGCTATTGTATTCCTCCTTTTAAACATGTGATTACAATTGGAAGTAACAATATATCTAATTATCATATTTCCTTTGCTTTAGACAGAAGACTTAGTGGAAGGGTCAAGTTTTCCTGGGGAGAATGAATAAAGGAATAAAAGGCACATTGAGACAAATTTTGAGTTTAAATGTAACAGGTTAAGTGGCTGTGAATCTAGTTTTCTCTGTCAGTGAGGAATGTTTTATATAAATATATGAATGTTATTTTTAGTATTACTAATAGATGAGAGATGACTTGTGAATCATGTTAATTTCTTATTATAGAATTATAAACATTTCATTGTTTTCTTTTACCATTGTTAAAATTTTGTTAAATATTTCATTTTTACCATCTTGGAAGGGGTTGAATTGTACAAAAATTTTGTTTTAGCTGCCAGAAACTTACCCAACAATATGGGTCCTTGTGAATGGGGTTCCAAAAATAAGAAAACTGGAAAATTAAGTCAATCTCTGTTTACAGCTGGGTAACAATGGGAGAAGAGAGGGAAGAATAAAGTTTAAGCAGAGTTAGGAATAAAAGAAACAGCCCAAATATCTTTCTGCATGTGTCCATTTACAGAGGCAATCAAGACAAATAAAGTATGTCTGGGGCTGCCTAAAGTGATAAGTATGTTCTAGATAATGAATAGAAGGTGTATTTGGGGTTCCCATTATGTAACAGTCTATTAGCTTTGTTTGTCCCTTGTATTGTTAAAAGCAGAGTCAAAAAGTTAGGTGACTTTGTCATTCTTTCAAATACTAAATATGACTTTATGCTGAAATTTTTGTTCTGATACCTAATAAATGGTTAGCCATGGGAAAATTACTAAGCCTCTCTAAAAGGAGATTATTATTCTGTAAAATGGGGACATATCGCTTAATGTTTTTAACATAATTGTGTAAGTGCTTATAAAGTGTTTATCACAGTGCCTAGTAAAAAAAAAATTAACTGTCATTGTTATTTAGTCACATAATAGATTAGTCCATTCCATTTAATTTAGTACTATAATCAGATTTAATTTATATAACAAAACCTTTTCCCAGGCCTCATAATTTCAGACATGTTGAGGTCTATGCTGTTATTATGAGTAGTTTAAATATAATTTTCTTCTCTCTCTGCTATGATTTGGATATGGTTTATTTGGCCCCACCAAGTCACATGTTGAAATTTGATCCTCCATATTGGAGGTGAAGCATGGTGGGAAGTGTTTGGATCACAGGCCAGATTCTTCGTCAATAACTTGGTACCATTCTCATGGGCATGAGTGAGTTCTCACTCTTATTCAGGAACTGGATGTTGGCAAGGGCCTTGTACCTACCTTCTTCTCTATTCTCTTACTTTCTCTCTCTTCATGTGATCTGTTCACACTGGCTCCCCTTAACCTTCTGCCATGAGTGGAAGCAGCCTGTAGCCCTCACCAGAAGCAGATGCTAATACCAGGTTTCTCAAACTGCCTGCAGAAATCTTGGCCAAATAAACCTCTTCTTAAAGAAATTACTCAGCCTTAGGTATTTCTTTATAGAAACACAAACAGACTAAGTCACTCTCCAAATAACAGGTTTGATTTTTCTTCTTTTCCTTTTTAAAACAATACATTCAAGTGAATGTTTATATTAGCATCATTAAATTGATATGTAGGAGGAAGGAAGATTGACGACAAAAATGTTTACCTGTAATATTAACATTAAATGTTGTAAAACATTTGCTAAACACATAACTTGGTAGGATTTTAACTGCAATAAGTTATGTTACATATGCTTTTTTGTTTATTTTTTATTTTTATTTTTTTATTTCAGCATATTTTAGGGGTCCAAATTTTTAGGTTACATGTATTGCCTTTGCCCCACCCAAGTCAGAGCTTCAAGCGTGTCCATCCCCCAGACAGTAGGCAAAGAATTTATGAAGACCCCAAAGGCAACAACAAAAATAAATAAATGGGACCCAATCAAATTAAAAAGCTTCTGCACAGTCAAGGAAACTATTATGAAAACAGAAAATCTACAGAATGGGCATGGTACACATCTGATAAAGGGCTGATAACTAGAATCTGTATAGAACTCAGGAAAATCAGCAAGAAAAAAATCAAACTACCCTATCAAAAAGATGTGAATGGAAACTTTTCAAAAAAAGACAGACTAATGGCCAACAAACATGAAAAAATTCTCAATATCTCTAATCAGGGAAATGTTTTTTAAACTGAACCATCAATGAATTTTGATTACTGTTAAATTTTAGCTGAGCCATTGAAAAATGACACGGCAGAGGTTGGGTTATGTAGAGCTGGGGTCCATAGATGCTTTATCAAAAAATTAATGTCTCTATTAGGAACTTTCCCGAAACAACCAAAATTTGGATTAATATATCATTCAGTAACTAACTCCTGTGAAACAATAGTATTGAAAACCACTCTTGAGAGAAAGGAAGAGAGAGAAAAAAATATCTTCCGTGATTCATTCCAGTAAGTAGATGAATATAAAGCTATAATCTTTATGTGAAGACTAGTGGTTAGCCAGAAAACAAAGCAAACATTCTGGCTAGTTATCATGGAATCTGCTTGAAAATTGCAGATTCCCTAAATTTATAGCTTCTGTTGTTTCTGTATCATTTTGCAATTCACAGCTCAACAGAAAATGCTGTTTCTTAATGACAGAGACAGTTGCATTTGGGTTGCATTTCCCTTTTTGAAGCAGAATTAGCACTTTAGAATATGAAATTATGGTTATCTCAAACTGGTAACTTAAAAACATGGAAAATATAAAACATTAGTGTATAAAGGAAAAATAATGCGGGAAAATAATGGGTTTGTAAATAAGTTAATCTTTACAAACATTAGATGCCAATTTAAAGACAAAAATAATGCTTTTTTTTATAAATCTGTGAAGTACCTTTGTTTAATAAGCTGCCTCCACAACCTCTTCATCTAGATGTAAGTTATTGAAAGCCAAATATCAATGTATTTTTAAAAAACCCTCAATTTTCTAAAGAACTTTCTGAGCACTCATTTTAGTGTTCTTTTACATCTGTGTGATATATGTTTATTCTCTGATATTCCTAATAGAAATTTCATTAGCAATGTTATGTATATTTTCCTTAATCTGTTTTCTTTTTATCATTCAATTTCAGAGTGACAATATTCTCTAAGAAAAATGTATATCCATTTTTCATTGCACAACAATTGAAAAAATACTTAAAAATATAATGAAGAAAATTAAAATAATCTTCAAGATTATCACAATATTTACTATCTTGTCCCTACAATTTCTGAATATCAATAATCTATTGATGAGGTTGGCAACCTTTTTCTGTAAAGGTCAGACAGTAACTTTTTTGGACTTTTTGTGCCATATGGTCTGTCCCAACTATTCAACACTGCTGCAATAGTACAAAAACATTCATAGTCAATAGGTAAATGATGGCTACGGTTCCATTCCAGTAAACCTTAAGTTATAAAAACAGGTCATAATTTTGTTTATAAAATAAAGTAATTAAGTATCAGAACCTGCCTCATTGGTATTTTGTATATTTCCTTCAAATAGCCTTTCTATGAATAGGGGAGGGAATATATTATAGGTCAATGCCATTCATTTTTGTTGCTTGACATCTGGACTTTGTTCCTTTTTGGATTATCCTCCGCTTATGAGTATTGGTGATATTCACATCCTACTGCAGGAAAATGATACCCTCATTTTCCCAGATTCTCTTGTAGTTAAAACACTAGTATTTTACAATTAAGTATAACTGTCAATGAAACTGAATATAAAATTGAAACATTAAAGAATTGGCATTCAAAAAGAATGCATTCTGGCTGAGAATGGAAGCAGAGACTGCAGGTACAACATTGATTTTCCAGGTACTGAAGTTATTGCAGTACGACGGTTGCTTACGGAGACCAGGGCTGTCATAGTCAGCAATATAATCGGCGTTGTGCATTGTTAAGCAATGAAAACATTAATGTGTTCGTCAGACTGGTTTTATGACATATCCTTGCTTGTTTCTGCCCATTTTCCAAATCTCATGCTATAGTTTTCCTTGGGAAAACTAGATTTCCTTGGGAAATTAGATTAGTTGGAACAGAGGGGAGTAAAAATCTTCCAAACAAACTGAAAAATTGGTCTCTGGAATCTGCGCTTTCAAAAATTATAATTGGTTAAATTATTACTTATTATAATCTAAAATGAAGCGATCAAGCTTAACAAGACTCTTGGCTGATGCCTGAGAACAAAATAAACATAAGTATAACTCAGCCTCTGTATGGTGGGTGGTTATTAGTAGCTCTGATGCACAATCTGAAAAAAGAAAATGATAACTTTAGGTTTCTATTTTCAAATTTTCATCTCATGGCACATACTTTTTTTTGTTATATTAGATAATCTCTTATAATTGAATCTGGAGCACCACCACAGCCAAAAACCAAAAACGAAGTTTGATTATATAAGCTTATGAATTACAATATTATTCAAATTCACAATCTCAAGTAATTTCCATGAAACCTAGGGTGTTAATGGAGAAAGGATGGACTCCAATAAGAGGAATGTGAATATATGGAAGGATCAAAAGGCTGTAGTTTTTCTGAATTCCTTAACCCGTTAAGCTTTCCTTAACAACTTATAACCTGCTACATCTCTCTCCCTCCTTCCTTAAAGTGCTGAATGTCCTTGTCTAAGGAATTTATCTTACATGAGGAAGTCAATGTGCCTAATGCACCCACCTAAACACACATTACTTTAATCCAACCATGAACTAGAATCAGTTACTAGCAAGTGCTTGAGGCATCTTGTTTACAATGCCAAACTTCAAAGAAAGTATTTGAAAGATTTGACATTTCATTTTTGAATATTGCATTTTTTCTTTAAAAAAATTGTCTACTCATTGAGAGAATTACACATCAACATCCTAGCTATGTCTCCTTTCCTTATTTTCAGGCTTGGACACTTAATTTGTTTTGGACAATGGAATATGGAAAACCCTAAAGCATGCCATATATTAGTAAAATTATTTTATATGATTGTATGATTGAGCTTTGTATTTTGCACTTTTGACCTCTGCCATAAAAACCAAAGTTCCCAGATATTAACTCTTCCTTCTGCTTTGGCCCTGGAGAGAGACTATACATAGAATACAGACCCAGCTGACCCACCGTCCCTGAGAAAAATGCATAATGTTTTTGATTGTGAACATGAAATAAATGTTTTTGTTGTAATCAATTGACATCTGTTTTTCTGTTTATTTGTTTGTCATTGTAGCAGTACTGACAAAAATGTGAGAAATAGATTTTGGTAAGATTCTAAGGCTGTTATTCCAAACACCAAAGAATGTAACGTTAACTTGGACTGAAATGCCCAATACCTACTCATTTTTTACTTACTTTAGACTCAGTTTTTCGGACTCAGAATAGGAAATGATTCTCATTATTCAACGGGCAGGTTGACTAAAAGTAATTAAGATGCTAGAAATGTCTTTCAGTAAATAGAACTGTTCAAGTAAATTTATCATGTGTAACCTGCTAACCTATTTTTAAATTTGTCCCCTGAAAAGGCCTAGAAAACATTACTTTTTCTTAGATCTTAGGAAATTCACTGAAGAGATGCACAGTGACATTTATCACACCCATATATGTATATATTTAATATATAATATACATTCTCTTGTAGTAAAAGGCCTAAAGGTGAAATGGACTTGCTGATTTCAATACAAATACTACGATTTTGAGATAACAGAAGCTAGCTAGTGACTCAACCGTAGCAGCAGAGTAGACAAGGCCACCACAACAGGCAGCTTGCCCAAAATTCTTCTGGTTGTGTACAAATGAGCATTTCAATAGTGTCTTAATGCTTTATATATAAAAAAAAAATCCACACCACCCAATCTGAGCCCCTTTTAAAGAGAATCAAGGAATCTCACTCGCTTCCAATCTTGAGTTATTCCTAGAACCAAAGTTCCTTGAAAGAAGGGGTGTGAGGTACTCAACATACAGTATTAACAAAACACAGAGGAAGCAGCTAAAATTTAAGACAAAGCATGTAAGATGATTAGGTATTTCACATTTTAAGACAAAAACAATGAAATATTTGAGATGGAGAAAGCCTGAATGCAATACAATTGAGTTGATCTAAATAGTTAAGTAATAGTATGAGCAGTATCTTGTAATTATTAAACTGTAAGCTTTAAGAACAAAGAAAAATTATTTGAAAAAGTAAACTGTTACTTATTTTAAGGGTTTTGTCTATTTGTCTACTAGATTTTTAGTAAAGTGAAATAATTACTAGAATGAGAACAACATATTTAAGCAGTAATGGATAGAATTAATTTTCCTGAAACTTTATATTTTTAGAAATATTAGTGGTATGAATACTGAATGATTCATATTATTGCATTAATTTAATTAGTCTTCCAATTATTTAAATTCAAACAGTATTAAAATGTTCATTCTTTTAAAATTAATAAATGCACATTTAATATAGAAAAACATTTTTTAAGATATATATTTCTGGCTATGATTGAGATGTCTAAATTGCTGCTTTAGGCATTTTCTTTAAGAACTAGAAAATGTATCATTTTTCTGGTATCAGCATTAAAAATATACAGTGCACTTGTTTGCATGTGATTATATGTGTTTTAAATCTGCATCTGGTGAATGGTGTAAACTAGTAAGAACTCATCTTATGGCTAAAAGTCTTGCAAGAAGAATCACAAGAATCAAGTTTATAATTTTAAAATCTAATTATTTAAAATTGTTTTTTAAAACATTTCTACTTTGAATCTTTTTTGATTGTTAACATGTACAAAGTTCTTTGCCAAACTTGTAAGAAGACCATTGGTTGGATAGAAGCAATATAGCATTGTGGGCAAGAATATTAAATCTGGAGACAGACTATCTAGGTTTGAACCCCAACTCCAAACTTACTTCCCTATTATATATATATATATTACTTCCTCATAGTATCACTGTCATAATTAAATGAATAATGCATCAAAGGCATTTACGGAAATGCCAAGCACATATCCAGGACTATATATGTGCTAGCTAAGTCTTCATCTTGATAAGAAGATGTGTGAAATACACATACCCTTGAGAGATCCAGGTATCAAAGTTTACCTTCAGAAATATTAAACACTTGGCTGACATCAAAATACTCAAGTGATTCTTGTATTATGTAGAAAGGTCTAGATTAGAGGTAGAATACCTGAATTCTAATGGCCCTACTCTTTACATGCTATATGATTTTAAGAAATCATAGCTTTTATTTACTCTAAAGCAAACACATTAATAATGAACCTAAACCATAGAATAGGGAAAATTTAATGGAATTCGTACCATTCATTTTATAAATCTACAGTCATTCACTTTCAAAATGAGAGCCCAGGGTTAAGTTTCTGCAAGGAGATACTAAAAACTGAGTTGGATATGAGAGTGAGTGGGCATGGCTTATAATCAGTCTTAGGACAAAAACACCCCCTCAGATGTTAGGCTCAGCTGAAGCCACAGATGCAGGGCAGTCAGATGGAGAAAAAGAACATGATTAAAAAGATGGGTCTGCTAAGGGTAGGCAAGGTGAAATGTACAAGTTTAATAAACAGTTTGCATAGAATGAGAAACGGAAAGCTTTTTAAAGTCCACGGAAAGACAGAGAATGCTTTAGTATACTAAAATGGGTCAGCCAGCACACTCTAAAGTACCGTCTAAGTATAAGTAGTTAGTATTAAATAGTGTCCTCCTATCAGTGATGTGTCAGGTAGACATTAATTGTTCACTTTAGAGTTTTACATGAAGCGACTACTGTCTTCTCACATTAAATCACTCCTATGAAACAATATTTAGCAGTGAGAAAAGGATGTAATACTTTTCAGGTAGGAAAATTTCTTTAAGTGAAGCTGTGAACTCCTTGTTGTTAGTGCTGGCTCCTCTTTAAGATACTTAGGCTGCAACGGAAGCAGAAGTAGCATTTGTTGTGTTTTCTAGCTGACGCTGGGTAATTTTTCATCATAGTGCCACTATCAAAATCTTACCGCTTCCACCAGTTTCAGTTAGTGGCTTTCTTCAGTGACTTGTTGCTGATCCTGATGTTATGATTTTCTCATCTATGTTAGGTCGCAATCACCTCATTATATATTTTTTTTTAATCAGCATCTGTCTTTTCCACTTCAGAGCCTGAGGCAGATGATATTTCCCAAAGATGTGCACACGTGTGTCAAAGTGATGCACCTTTAGTAAGCTCCTTGGTTTATAATGGGGTTGCATCTAGAAAAACCCATCGTAAGCTGAAAATATTCTAAGTTGAAAGTGCATTTCCCCATTACTGTATTTTCAATTTAAGATGGGTTTGTTGAGATGATAATACCATCATAAGTCAAGAAATATCTATCTAATTATTTGGTATGATTAATATTTAGTTCATTTTTAAGTTCTCCCACTTGTCTGAAAATGCATTTTTATGCACTAAGTTTTCCCAATAAATATCAAAGCATCCTACACATTCTATTTGGCTGTGATATCACTGAATAATCCTCTAACCTACTACAGTCTTCTTTTTATTCATAAAGTATAGGTATAACAATAGAAAAAAGCATAGGATCATTTCAACAGAGGCAGACTTTATTTAATATAATTCAAAAGAATTTCATAATAAAAATTGTCAGCAAACTAATAATAGAAGAAAATTCCTCAAAGTGATAAGTTATGTATGAAAAATCTAACATGAGAATTAATATAGGGTTCATAAAATCATGAAAGAGAAAAATTATCCACTCTCCCTCCTTCTACTTAATATGATTTTGTAGAACCTAGCCAGTACAATAGGCAAGAAAAATACCCAAAAGAAATAAAATTTGGAAAAGAAGTAAAATACTACATTCATCCATGTTAGGAAAGATCACATACCTTAAAAATCTAAATAAATCTAGGAATGATTATTAGAGAATAAATAAGTAAATTTAGCAATTTATAAAATGGAAAGGCAATGACAACATTTGTATATGTGAGTGTGTGTGTGTGCACTTGTGTGCTGGGAATAAATATTTGAAAAATAAAAAAAACTTAAATTATAAAATAATGATAAGAAAAATTAAAGTTTACCTACAGAAATGGAGAGATTCATCATGTTTATGAATTGGATAACTCAATATTTTTAAGATATTTAATGCAATCCAAATCAAAATATCAGCAAATGAGTCTCCTTCTTGAAATAACAAAGTAAGTGTCATCAAACTTGCTCATTGCTAAAAATAATTACAACACTGGACAAAATATAAGACTTAACATTTTTGAGGCATCAAACAAAGTATTGGATGGCTTTTACCCTTAAAAGAAGGGAAACTCACAAGGTGAACCCAAGACAGCCCCTTTGTCACTGTCTTTCTCCCTGGGGCCACTTTCATACAATAGAAGAGAGAGTGAGAAAAAAAGGAGTGCTGACTTCACCTCACGGTTTACATGCCCTCAGCCCTCGTGTAAGGCCCTACCCTTAAGCATGGACTAGACCCCTTGAGTTGTTTTCACTGAAAATAGCAAATGTGATGATGTCACTTCTTTGATTAGAGTAAAAAAAATGATTTTTCTTCTATTAGCTAACTCTCTCTGTAGCCTCTTGACTTGCACATTTTGATGAAGCAGTCTGCCAAGTTGGAAAAACCCACAGGCCAAGGATCTGATGCCAACAGCCCTCTGGACAACAACCAGCAAAGAACTGAGGCCCTCAGTCCAACTGCCTGAGAGGAACTGAATACTGCCAACAAATACATGAGATTGGACATGGATTCTGCCTCAGTGGAGACTTCAGATGTCTATAGCCAAATAACAACTCGATTGCAATTTATGAGAGACTCTGAAGCAGAAGACCTTATCAAAGTTTTCCTAGATACCTAATCCACATAAACAATGAGAAAATAAATGTATGTTGATTTAAGTTTCATGGTAATTTGTGTGCAGCAAAATAACTTATATGCTTCCCAAGTGCACATGGGATACTCACCAAGACATACTTTTTACCATAAAACAAATCATAAGAAATTTAAAATAATAGAAATGACACAAAACATCTTCTCAAAACATAATATAATTAAACTATAAATCATTAACAGAGAGATATATAATATATCCCCAAATATTTGGAAATTAAGCAAAAAATGGATCAGAGAAAAATTAAGTATATTTTAAGCCAAATAAAAATAAAAATTCAAAGTACAAAAATTTATAAGATGCAGCTAGTTTCATATTAAAAGAGAATTCATAGCATCAATTATCTTTGTGTATATGTGCACATATATATGAAAGATATACACACATATAAAAGATCTAAAATCAATAACCTAAATTTTCACCTTTAAGAAATTATAAGAAAAAAGAGCAAATTAAATTTACAGCTAGCAGGCATTAAGTTTAGATCAATGAAGAAATTGAAAAGAAAAAAAATAATAGAGAAAAATCAGTAAAACCAAAAGACTTTTTTTTCTTTTACAATTTTAATAAAAGAAATTGCTATCCAGGCTGGCAAAGGAAAAAATAAATCAATTGTCAATGTGAAGAATGAAAGAGAGAAATTCCTTTTGATCTTATAGACGTTAACATGGTAATACGAAAGAAAACTACGAATAACTCTTTGCCCACAAATTCAGCAACTTAGATGAAGTTCCCTAAAAAATACAGTTCCCTGAAAGACACAAAACCATATCTTATTCAGGAAGAAAATGATAACCTGAATAATTCTGGTTACATATCATATTAAAGTAATTGAATCTGTAATTAAAAATCTCTTCTTAAAAACAAACAAAAAGAAAATCCTCCAGGACCATATGGTTTCACCAGCAAATCCTACCAAACATTAAAGAAGAAATAACATCACTTATACACCTACCAGTCACTTCCAGAAAAATAGAAGAGAATTGAAAAGCTGCCAACTTGTAAAATGAGGCCTGCATTATACTAATATCAAAGCCAGAGAAAGATGTTTCAAAAAAAAAAAAAAAGAAAAAGAAAATATCCCTTATTAACATAGATGTACAAAATATTTAACAAAGCATTATCAATATTATATATTGAATCCCTTTATATGTAGAAAGGATAACACATGTCAAATTGTGATTTTATCATAATATGCTAGGAATTTAAAACTACAAAATGAGGAATTTAAGATCTAAATAAATAAAATGATATACTGGATTGAAAGGTACTATTTTTATAATATTATTTTTCAGCCTTCTTCAAGTTGTTCTACAAATTCAATCCAGTCCTGATCAAATTTCTAGAAGACTAATTTTTCTTTAAATAGAAATAGAATGGCTACTGAATGAAATTTTATATGAAAAAGCAAAAGGTTTTGAATAGCAAGTACTATTAAGACAAAGAAGCTTAAAGTTGGAAGACTTATGCTACGTGACCACAAAAGTACTATTAAGGCATGATGATGCAGTGAGTTTGGCATTGTCTTAAATTAGACATGCAGTTTAATGAAATATACTAGAGTCTAGAATTTTGCTTTTCAATATAGTAGCCACCAGCCACTTGTGCTTATTTGAATTTATATTCAAATTAATTACCACCAAATTAAAAATTCATTTTCTTATATGTACTTGCTACAGTTCAGGTGCTCAACTGCCAAATGTGGTTAGTAGCAACAGTATTGGACAAAGCAGATATAGATCACTATCATTAACGTAGAAAATTTTACTGGACGGAGCTTGTTTAGAAATACAGTGACACATGATTATTATTTTGTCATTATTTTAAACTATCACAGGGGTACGAATGTTTTTGGTCACATGGATCAATTTTGCTATGCTCAAGTCAGGGTTCTAAGTGTGCCCATTACCCAGCTATGTAGTGTTCATTGTGCCTGTTCGGGAGGTTTTTGCTCATGCCCTCTTTCTCTCTCTTCCTACTTGATTTCCACTGAGGTTTACTTTTCTCTGTGTGCATGTGTGTTCATCAGTTAGTTCCAACTTATGATAATAGCGAGTACATGTGGTGTTTGTTTTTCCATTCTTTAAATACTTCACTTAGGATAATGGTCTCTAGTTCCAACCAAATTGTAGCAAAAGGCCTTAAATCATCCTCCTTCATGGTTGAGTGGTATTCCATAGTATACATATACCACATTTTGTTAATCCACTCATGAATTGATGGGCACTTTGATTGATTCCACATGTTTGCAACTGTGAATTGTGCCACAATAAATATTCAAGTGCAGATGTCTTTTTGATAAAGTGATTTCTTTTACTCTGGGTAAATACCCATAGTAGGATCAAATGGTAGACCTGCTTTTAGTGTTAGCAGGAGAGAGAGTGATGAGTAGTTGCATTTGATAAGTCTTTTTGAGATAGTCCCGACAGATTTTGCTTACTGAATATGGTAATGGAAGAATGAATGAACAAAACTATGACTTTAGAGTTTAGCTTGAACAAACTGATTAACTGAAGTAGTATTTATTGGCGTAGGAAAGATAGGGGGGAATCAGGTTAAAGGAAAACACAAAAATAACTAATTTTATTTGGATTGTGTTAAATTGAGCCATTTATTAAGCAACCAAGTAACCTTCATATCAACCAGGTAGTTGAATATTACATTCTGCTCTTTAGTGGAAAGGTCATTGATAGAGATCTTAATTTAACAGACATTGGTGTGTAGATGACATTGTAAACCACAAATCACCTAGGGAGCAAGGAAAAAGAGAAAAGAAGAAAAGTCTGAGAAATTAGTCTTGAGACACTCCAACATTTTGGAGCTAGAAAGAGGAAGAGGAGATAAAATGGAGACAGAGAGGGAGAAGCAATGAGAAAGAAGGAAAATAGGGAGAATTAGTTATCTCTGTAGCCCAGAAAATAAAAGCATTTCATGAAGGACTGAGCATCTGTTTCAAAATTCATATTCTGTATGATTTGCAATTATATTCTTAGACAATGTATTTACCCATATTCCACAGCTGTCTCTTTCACTTATTTATGTTTGTTTTTGTTTGTATCTTATTGTCAATGGAAAATAATTTGCTTTGTTATCATTTAATTAGATGATTATAATAATACTTTAGTTGGACATCGTGCTGTGGAATAAACAGAAAATGGCTTGTTTTGGAATCAGGAATTTTAAATTATTGTTTATATGCATGGCTGGATTCCACAAATGCGTTTGAATGTAGCGACTATAGAGGGAGAAACACCGTATAAAGATATCCTTTGGTATAATGCCATCCATGCAAAGGCATCCGTAGGAACTCAGCTTAAAGTAAATGGGCAAATTGGGAGGGGGAGAAGAAAACTTCTGAAGTGAGAAGTAATTCATCTTACTTAGTTTTTCTGTGTATAAAAACCAATCTATGTTTTGATATATTTTCAGATATTGTGATAACATGTAAACAAGGGGATCAACAAACCTTGGTTCTATTCCTGAAATAGTTATAAATCTTATATTTGACACATAAGAAAATATTGAAGATGAAGCTTGAACTACTTGGAGAAAAGCTTGTCATCATTATCGCCACAGTTTTTTCTTTATTAATATGAATGTATTAGGTGCTTAATGCTTAATATTGAATGAATCATTAATGAAACATGCTTAATACAATACAGCTACTTCTAGACATAAGTGAGAGACACTGTATGCCTACTAGCTAAATTACTAAGGTTACAGATTACATTCGTTAAGTATCTTTAAAATATTTTCTCTGATTATCTGGCATAAATCAGGAAATCTGCTCATACCTTAGGAAGCTATATACTGACAACTAGAAAGACAAAAGACACTTCGTAACAACTTTTATTTCAAATGATGACACTAATTAAGATACTCAGATATGGACTTAAGGACCAGTTCTGAAAGGTTCCTTAGATATTAAGACATTTAAGATTTTTGTTGTCACACTATTGTTTGCCATTCTCAGGTCCAGCACATTAGAAGTTTCATTAGTTCTCTAATAGACTGGCAATATTGATGTTTCACACTTTGTGTTTTCTAAGATTTATTTTTTACCCAATTTTTAACTTTTCATCAGAAAAGATTAAAAAAGTGAGGTTATTGCCTATAGAAGAGAGTCCAGCTTAAAATGCCATATGCATGTTTGATTTTTTTACCATATAATTAGCCCTGTTTTTCTTCTGTGAGGTATTATTTTTATTTATTTTTAACCAATTTGCAAGTGATATTGTATGATTTAGAATACAAACTAATTTGCTATAAAAAAAGAGTATCCAATATATAGTAATTTGAACAAGTTATATTGGTGTTTGCCTTTTACAGGACAAGTTAGGGTGTGCAAGTGGGTTCTGTTCCACAATATTTGCAGTTTTCCAAAGTGATTTACCAAACTCACACTCCTACCAGCAATTTATGAAGTTTTAGTGACTTTAATCTTCATCAACAATTTATTTTTTTTCTTGTTGTATCACAGCCAATAGGGTGTTAACCTTAATTATCAAATTAATATTTTAGCAGATTGGAATGGAAAAAAAGTGAAATGGAATATTGGTAAATTCTTATATACAAGTAACAGGGAAGTTGTTCACATCCCTCTGCTCGTCTTTCATTAATCAGAGCTTAACCACACAGTCATATCTAGATGGAAGGGAGACAAGGAAATATCTTTTCTAGCTAAGACTGCAGTGCATTTCAAAATATTTTATTGTGGAAGAAGGGATAAATGGATTTTTGTGGGGAACAACAGAAATCTGCTACAATGGAGCTAGACAGGAGAATGGTCAACTTCCAACATACCATCCCTTATATCCAGGAGTGCTTATGCCACCCTTAAAAAATAATAATGAACTTAGATTATTTTTTCAGATTTGAAGATATTAACTTTCCATAGATATAGCAAGCTGTGTTATAGATTACAGAACATTTTTTTTAATTTGAAAATTTATTTAGAAAATGTGTGATGAGTATAAAACTTTGTTTAAAAATTCTTCCTCAAATTGCTCAACATTTCTACTTTCATAATAACTTCTCATCTTAGCATCTTATACAGTATTTCTTCCCATTTCCTAGTAATTGTGTGGGAAAGAATGCTAAAAATAAGTCAAACTCTTATCTGTATGTAAATATATATAAAAAAATCAAATCAAGACCTCGCTGTCCCTTAAAATGATATTTAAACCACAGAACTATAGAACTAGATCACACAATCTTATAAATGATTAATTTTAGATTGTTTATACCTAATTATAATGAAGTTTTTATAACTCATTGATTATTCAGCACCTAGAGAATCATTCTTTTTAGAATATCTTCTTGTTATAGTGTGTTGTCATGTTTGTTTGCCACTATATATATGTTAGGTATTCCATACTTAAGTGACTGTCATACCTTATATACTATTTAAAGTTTTCATGTTTCATTCAAATTATTTAGTGGCATGGAATTTAATTTTGACATTTTACTCTATTTTTCTTGTATTTTCCTACATTTTTAGGCTAAAATATTTATTTAAATGCAACTCACTTTATATCATTAACCATTTTTTTAAAATCTGAGATAAAAATAAAACAGAACACAGTATTATTTTAAAATTATAAGTTTAATAAAAATAAATGCAGGCTGCTTTTGATTGGGAGATTTGCTGTTTTTTTACATAAAATGGTATGACCATTTCCAAAACAATAGCACATTGCTGAGATTGCATTTTAATAGTAAAATGAGAGTCCCTATCAGGGGTCAGAATTGAGAAAAAAGAGAGCAATAATGTATATATGAACTATGGATCATTATGAGTGAAGGTAGCAATTTAGAAATAGAGGAAAGCATTTCAAAGGATAAAAGTTCTACAGTAATAATTACCTAATAGGAAGCTGGGATAGAAGATACACCAAATAAAATTTTTTTAATGTTGGAATTAAAGGATCTTTAAAGAGTAGAAAGATTTAGTATTATGTTTTAAGTTCTTGCCATGTTACTTGGAAATTAACTCTTAGCTCTTGTTTCCTTATCTTCCAAGAAAGCCCATTAACTTACATCCTTGTGTCAGTGGTATGCGGAAAGAAAGGGAATAGCACAGTATTTAGTGTGTTACAATAAACAGGAAGATTAAAACATGAACAGAGTGGGCCTGGAGAATTCAGCAAAAGTAGGAATTCAAAAATACTGGCTGTATATAAGATGATAATTCAAGCCAATTCTCATTAAATTTTAAAGGGCAAAATGAATCAAGCAAGCTGGAGTATCTGGGGAGCATCCAGGGAGCTGACATCAAAGCTCTGTGATGTCTTCCAAGGATCTTCAGTTGATGGCTTGTATGTTAAAATTGTCTATTATCCTGTATTTTCAGGTTATCATAATTATTTCAAGCCTCTATAAGTTGTGAATGAAATCAAAGAAATTCTATGGAGCAGACACTACATTTTATGTGTTCCAGGCATTGAATTAAGACATGCGTATCTTTTCCCCTATACTCATCAGAACAATTATACAATTTTAATAATGAAAAAAGTGAGCTTTATACTGCAGACTAAAAGAGAGGATATTAAGTCAGAATTGAGGTGGATTGTAATGTGAATTCAGTTTACTTGGAAAATTCTGAGATTAGCAGATATTTAAAAATCACATTCATGTGTTACTTAAAAATGGGGATTCATTCTGAGGCATGGATAGGAAGGCAATTTTGTCATCATGTGAACGTCATAGAGAATATTTACACAAACCTAGATGGTATAGCCTACTAAACACCTAGGTTGTATGTAGCCTGTTGCTCCTAGGCTATGAACCTGTACAGCATGTTACTATACTGAATACTATAGGCAATTGTAACACAATGCTGTTTGTGTATCTAGACATAGAAAAGGTACAGCAAAATATGGTATTCTATTATGGGACCACTGCCATATGTGATGTCCTATTGTTGACTAAAACGTCATTATGTGGCACATGATTGTACTTTGACATGTTTTCCTTCTATTTGCTTGCTCAGGCCAGGTGACCTGCAAGCTGAATCTACTCTACAAACACAAGTTATTTCTTTAGTTTTTTTTTCAAAGTATAATACAGAACAGAGAAGTTAGGACAGGTATACAATGTACTGCATATTTACAAAATTAACAGTGCTATCTGATATCTAAACAAGAAACAACATGGCCAGCAACACAGTAGTCCCTCTCATGTCCCCTTCCCAGGTTCAACCCTTCCAAATGTAACTAGTATCCTGAATTTTTATACCCTGGGTAACTAATGTATGTGGATTGATACAGCATGAAATCTTTTCTGTCTATCTTCCTACATTAAATAATATATTTGTGATATTGGTCATGTACTAAATTATAGGTTGTTCTTCCCTGTTTTATAGTATTTAATCACGAGAATATGTGTCATGCAATCAGGAGAATATATGTCATACAATGTGTCTGTTTTATAGTGAATAGGCATTTACTATTTACATAGGTTACATTTAGTGGCAATTATGAATAATGTTCTGAAAATTCATGTCTTTGAATAAACACATGTATGCATTTCTGTTATATATCTACATTGAAAAATGGAATTGCTGGGTCACAGGATATATTTATATCCAGTATAAGTCAGTCACCTGTTACCAAGTTTTCCAAATGGTTTCGCCAATATTAGACTCCAGGTTTATGAAAGGTCCAGTTGTTCTGCATCTTCACCAACAACTGGTATTTTTTCTTACATTCTAACCATTCTATTTGTTGTACACACACATCACATATTTTTATTGACCTATTATATTTCCCTTTTCTGAAATATTTTGTTGTAGTCTTTTGCATATATTTCTGTTGACTTTTATTTGTTTATATGAGATATATTACAGATGGTTGTCACTTTTAGACTTATTTAGTGTGACATATTTTCTTTATGTATACTATACTATATATTACCAGATTTAATTTATTTATATTTTCTTAAATATTATTGCATCTATATCCATGAGGGATATTATTTCTAATTTCATGCTCTTCTAAGCTCCTTTGCTGGTTTTGAAATCAAATTTGTGCTTTCTTCACAAAAAGAGAACATCTTTCCTCTATTTCTAAACCTTGTATAGATTTGTGCAAAGTTAGTGTTATTTATCCCACAGATATTTGGAAGAATTCACTGGTGAAACTGAGTCTGGAGATTTTCCTTTGGGAATGATGTGAATAACAATCTCAATTTCTTCAATAGATGTACAACTAGTAAGATTTCCTATTGCATCTGTCTCTTGTATTTTTCTAGAAATTTGTCCATGGCATCTTAACTGTCAAATGTATTGGCATAAGTTGTTTTTAATATCCTCTAATTATCTAATTGATGTCTGTAGGAGCTGTAGTGAGATTCCCTTTTTCATTACTGTTATTGACAATTTATATTTTTTCTTATTTTAATAATTTTTGCTAAGCATATTTGATTTTTTCATTTTTTAAAAATTATATGCCTGTTTCTTATTTTATTTATTTTTGCTCTTTTATTATTAATTTTATCTATCTACAATTACTAGGTTTAAACTTCTGCTCCCAAAATGGAAGCCTTAAGTCACTGACATTTAGCCTTACTTATTATGTGTAACTAAGGATATAAATTTTCCTCTGCATCCCATGTGTTAGTTAATATGTTGTGTATTCATTTTTTTCAATTAATCTTTTTTACTTTTCAGTTTTAGTTCTTTGATTCATAAATTATTTAGAAATACCTTAATTTCAAATTAAATGGCAATATACTAGTTTTTTTTTTACTGCATTATAGCTAAATTCAATTGTACCATAAATATATACTGTGAATAATTTAAATAATTTAGAATTGTTAAGGACTTTTTAATTATAATGTAGATTTTGTTAAATGTTCAATACACAATTTAAAATAATTTCAATTATGTCTTTACTTTGCATGGTGTTTTATGTATATCGATTATGTAAATTGAGTTATTTAGAATATATTCATTATTGCTTTTGTTCATTGTAATCTATATTCTTAATGAATTTTTTGTTTTATTATCCTACCTGTTATTGTGATGGATATATTAAGATCTCTTTATTGTGGATGTTTGAATTTCCCTCTTTTTAGTTTTGTCAATTATTGATTGTTATAGTTTAAAGTAATGTTATTGGGTGTAATGCTATTTAGGGTCATGATGCATTTTTTCTTTATATTATGATTTGTACCTTTTCTATGTTCATTTCTTTCTCTAATTTCTTTTATCTCTTCAGTTATATTTATTTTAAAAATGTTTACTCCTTTTTATGTTTTACTTTTTAAAGAAGTATCTATTGTGTTTATTAATTTTCCTTCTAAGTTTGTCTCTACTGTGAATTATTTTTTACTATTTTATATCTTATTTTTCCTGAGTTCTATATTGTATGCTAGCTTTCTAAATTTTAATTCAATATTTTTTCTGTCGTGTTTCATCATTTTATTAATTACATTTATATTTTGAAATGTTAGTTTATAGTTTTTGTCTGCTTTATGAGGAGATTTTCAGGAGTTTTAGAATTTTCTCTAAGGATATTATTCAGCCTTATGATCTTTTGGCTTATAAATACTTTGTGTGAAAAATGACAGTGATACCTTTCTTGCTCACTTTTACATGAAGTTAATTTGTGTGAATTGTGAGAAGAAAGAAACAAGTCAGTATAAGTTTTTCAGTCATCATTAAGGTTAAAAGATATGGTATATTTTTCTCTGTGATGACTCGAGTCTTTTTTGCTCGCCTATCTCTATTTTCTCTTTCTTTCATTTCTATTTTCTTCATATGTCTGAAATTTGAAATCAATATCTCCTAGTTTTTCTCAGTATAGGGCTTTGTTCTGGAAGATAGTTTTAGTTCCTTAATTTCATTTCAGCCCTGTCATGGACAAAAAGTGTATGTAGCTTGTCATAATCCCTGCAACATGGTGTTCATACTTTGGTGAAATCCTCTCCTGTTGAGTGTGGGCAGTAACTGTAAAATGTTTCTAACCAATAGACTCTCACAAAAATGATGAGCTGTCATTCCTGTGATTATGTCGCATTATTGAGAACTCCATCTTGCTAGCAGACTTGCTCTAGAGACTTTCTGCTCTACCTGGTAGAAAGTGAGGTGCTGTCCTTCCGGGCCCAGGTGACAAGGACTTAGGGTGGCTTCCATAAGGCAGACAATAAGAAGCCAGAATACTCAGCTTTACACCTCGGTAAATGAATTCTACCAACAACCTGAGTAAGCTTAGAAGCAATTCTTGCCCAGTAGAGGCTCCAGATGAGAAAGCAGACTGGCTGACATCTTGGTAACAGTCTTCTGAGACCATAAAGAGTGAACCCAGGTAGGTCATGTCCAGACTTTTGACAGACAGGAAATGTGAGTTGATGAATATATGTTGGTTTAAGCCTCTAATGTGTGATAATTTGCTATGAAGTAGTAGAAAACTAATGTAAGCCCCTTCAGATCCTGTTTCAGAGCCCTGTGAATAGCCTATGCCTGTGTAAAGTTTCCAGTTTCAGCTTCTATTCTCCAGTAATTGGGGTTTGCACTCTCTGGTTTGGTATACTTGACGATTTTTCATGTTCTTCTGTTCTCAAGTCTGGCAGACACCCTTTTTCTACCCCCTGCTCCTTTAAGCCGTAGGTGATTTTTCTCTATCCATAGGATTTGGGGGTTTATATGGGTACCTTTTCGATTAATTTATTTTTTGAGTTATGTATAGATTTTTTGCTTGTATTTTCATTTTGCCCTGTCTATTCTATAAAGGGATTCAAAGAGATTAAAAAACTATGCTACATTGTCATCTTCCAAAAATTTCTGTATCACATTGTTAAAATTTACTGGATCTTGCCAAATTGCTTTCCAAACTGGTGTACTCTTTAGATCCATGGAAAACAGTTTCAATTACTCAACATTCTTGGCAGCACCAGGGATTGTCAGCTTTTAACATTTTTGTCAGTTTGTTAGATTTGCGATAGTATCTATGGTTATGTTTGCATTTCCTTGGCTACACTTTCTTTTTTTTAAAAAAATTATATATTACTTTTTCATAAGATTTGCTCTTTTTAGGGGGCCAGATATGTTTTATTGACCCTAATAATTATATATTTTGGAGACCTATTTTCTATTATTGTACTCATTTCAAATATCCTTACTAAGTCCTCAGCTTCTGTATTTGTGTTTAACAAAATATTTTATGTAGAAGTTATTATGCTGTAGTTAAATTTATTCTTAGTTTTCTTATTAGATTTGTCCTTTTTTCTCTTTAAGATTTTTCCCTGTCTATACTAATATTATTTCTTCCAAATATTTTAAAGTTTTGCCTATCAGATTCAGGTTATTAAATCTAACTAAAATTGGTCCATGGTATGGGGTAGGGATTTTTTTTTTTATTTCTTTGTAATGTTTCAGACATCCAAAATGTTTGATCCTCTTCTGAGCCAATATAGTTTGCTATCACTATTAATAATTATGGGAAAATTTTATAGTTTATATAAACAAAATAATGATAAATTTCTTTATTTTTTTCCTACACTTATATATTTGAATTATTTTCCCTGTCTTAAATCACTGGCTTGGACACATGTTGAATAGGCATAATGATAGTAAAAACATGTCTCGGTCATGAATTTAATGAGGAAGGTATAAATATTTCACAATTAATATGAAATAAATAATATGTTACTATATCAAATACACTGTAAAGCATGTCCCCATCTTTTCCTAGATTCCCAAGTGTATTTTTAAAATCATAAATGACAATTTAATATTTATCAAATTTTTCTATATTTGGGGGATAATTTGATTTTCATTTTCAATTTATAATTTCATAAATTAGTCAGGTGAGTTTTAAAATGGAAAATAATTACTCAGAGCTGAATTAATTTTAATTCATGGTTCAAACATGCACTACCATCACTGATACTATACAATGACTCATTCTCTTTTCCTTTGAATAGACTTTGTTTTAGAGCAGTTATAAGTTCACAGCAAAATTGAACATAAAGGACAGAATTCCCATATACCCCTCAACCCCACACACACCCAGACCTCCCCCCACCAATTATCAACATTCCCCACCAGAGTGGTACATTTGTTAAAACTGATGAATTTACCTTGACACATTATCACCCAAGTCCACAGTTTACGTTAGGGTTTATTCTTTTTTTATTTTTCCTGGGAATAATTTAATGATGAGATTGAGAGCAGCCATTAAAAATTCCAGTGTAGCAGACTATGATAGTATACAGCATTATGCTCTTAGTGACCTCTTCATCCAGTAGTGTTGGAATGAATGAAGAGTTTTGATAAATGCATAATGGCAGGTATCCACCATTATAGCATCATACAAGATAGTTTCATTGTCCTAAAAGACCTCTGTGCTCTGCTTGTTCATCCCTCCCTCTCCCTTTCCTGCTGGCAACCACTGATCTTTTATATGTTCTCCATAGTTTGGCCTTTTCCATAATGTCATATAGTTTGACTAATACATTGGATGACCCACTTTTCACTTGTTTGTTTACTTGTTCATTGTCTGCGGTATGTTTGTTAGCTAGAAACTTGGCAATATCTTACATTTACGTATTTGTTTCTTCCATATACTATCCCTCTACTTCACTCTCTTCCCTATGTCCTGGACATTTAATAGGAGATTTTAATATTGCTTTAAGTAGTATACTGCTAATATTACTTTTCAAATAGTTTTGCCACAGATGCATGTTTGCTTAAATATGATAATGTTTAGTTTATTGATCTTTATAAAAAAGGACTGCTTTATGTAATCTTCTGAGATTTAATTATTTAATTCAAAAATATTATTATGCAATGGCCTTTGGTTTATTGCCTTTTTTTTTACTATCACACACAGTATATTATGAACATGTTTATGTCACCCTCATTTACAGATGTGCAAGAATTTCTCCTGTTGTATACTTAAGAATGGAACTGCTTGTATGTGGGCTATGTGAATGTTTAACTTCAGAAGATAATATGAAATTGTTTCTTAAAAAGAATATTTTAAGAAAATGTGTACCCTGTAATATATAACAGATCACATTATCCATGGTCTCTTTTAACATCTGGCATTGTCCAATTTCATAGTTTTTGCCAATAAAAAATTACACAATAAAATGTGTTTAAAAATGATTGTTTACTATCACTTTCATTTGCAGTATCCAAACTATTAATAATTAAAAGATTTTGAAACTCATTCAATTCCTTTCATTCTCTCTTCATTGAGGATTAAATCCTTCAACAAGGATTATATCAAGGATACATACATAGGACTAGTCTCATGCATAATTACTTCAGTATGTTTTATAGTAAAATGTATATTCACTCCCTTGAGCTGGGTTTGAGATTACACATTGTTTATTAAATGAGTCCAGTGGGCAGCATGGAATGATTATTTCAGTAAAATTTTACAAATTATATTAATTGCCACCTTTACCACATTTGGCAACACTTTGCTGGTTCAAGAGCAATAATGAGGGACCAGATTGCTCACAATATTTTAATAACTTGTCCAATGTTACGTAATTAGTGTGTGGAAGAAAAATCTGATCTCACATGGCTAATATAATGCTTCTTTGGCATTTTACAATAAAATCCTTCTGACCTTTTGGAGTATCACAAAGAGATGTAAATTTCTCACTAAGATTTGTTGTTCACTGTTTGAATTACCAGGATGGTACTGTGGGCTTCTTAGTTTGCAGGGCTATTTTGTTTAAATACGGTAGCTACTTTATAAATGGCCAATAATGGCCAACCCCAGGAAACCACTTATTGAGTAGAATTTTTTTTTGTCTTATGTAATATGAAATTAGAAAAAAATTTAAAAATATTTATCAAAACCTCAAAGTATTACATAAACACAAACATTTCAAAGAATCTGACAAGAAAAAATCATAGAGAATAATAAATTTCATTGAAGACATAGTATCTCTGCCATTTAGTTTTTATGTATTTTTTCATCACAGAGTTATTAAGTCTAGTCTGAAGGAAATTTGATTTTTGTTCCATACACATCTACATTTGTTTATTGGTTTGAGAGTTTGTGGACTTCTAATCTCTCTGCTTTTCCAGCAATAGATCAATAGTTCCTTAGAGAAATTGTGATGTATATTATCTTATGAGAAAGCACATTTATTTGCTGCCCAGTTTAATTTTTCCTCATAGCCCTAGGCTCACTGACTATGAATGGAGAATATTTGATTACTTTAATACTGAAGGCCTTTTATAATAGGAATAGAGGACATGAAGTTCATACATCATTTATTTCAGAGCAAAGTTTCGAAAGTGTAATAAAATACTTTTCATAGAACATTAAAGTGGAAACAAAGTAAAAGTTAATTTAACAGATAGAAACAAAGTATAAAGTTAATTTAACAGATAGTTTTATAAATACTTGTTGTCCTCATTCAAAATGAGCCTCCTTAAAGCCTTAAAGATTAGTTAATGTTCATGTCTCATCTTTATTGTTCATCCTTCTCATCTACCTTGAAAATACTAAAGATGAGATGATATGTCCAGATATTTCATATTTAAATTTTGATTTCAAGTGGTCATATTCTTTTACTCATGCACAAAAATTTCAGGATGCATTGGTGGATATATTCCTTTTGTAAGAAATATCAAGGCTTTATGTAAAAAAAAAAAAAAAGATTCACCTGATCCAATATTTCTGGGAAATGCTAGATAAAATATATAGACATAGTTGATCAATATAGTTATTGTCACATTGATCAAAGTCTTTATTAAATTAATGTATAGAGTAACACTGCAAAAGTAGAATACAGAATATAACAATTTTATTTCTATAAATTATTTAACCATGGAATAAGGGATTTGCTTTTTCTGGAACACCTTTGTGAAATTATGTGCTGTAACATAATAAGTCACCTAAATAATAAATTAATTTTATAATGCTAAATTACATGTTATCCATAATATCAAGGATTTGAAACTTGTTTTTGTATTTTAATCTTATCTGTTTTTGATTCTCCACTGGATATACACCTTCAGTTTCATTTTATGAGAATTTCACTAATTTCCCATCCTGAATTTGTTTTGTAAACTTTTGTGTATCCTGAAATGATAAGTTTTATAGATTGTTGAATATGTGTAACATTAGTTGCATGCTATTTTAAGATCAACGATATTTATGAAAGAGGCAATAAGAAAATACCATAGTTGAACGAGTACTTTTGTGGAATACTCATTTACCATTTTAATTTATGTTTTAAATAAACCTTTTATTTTAAATAAACCTTTTATTTTTAAATAAAATATTTATATTCGAAATAAAAATATTTTATTTTTAAATAAACCTTTCATTTTAGAATAGTTTTAGATTTATAGAAAAATTGCAAAGCTTATACAGAGAATTCCCACATACCCCACACCCAGTTTCCCCTAAAATATTAATATTTTATGTGCATATGCAACATTTATTACAATTAGTGGGACAATAATAATTCATTATTACTAACTAAAGTACGTTCTTCTCTTAGATTTCTTAGTTTTCAGCTAATGTTCTTTATGTGTTTCAGGATATCACATCACATTTCTTAGTCATGTCTCCCTGGACATCTCTTAGGTGTGGCAATTTCTGACTTTCCTTGTTTTTGATGACTTTGAGAATTTTGAAGAGTATTGGTTAGGTATTTTATAGACGGTTACCCAATTAAGTTTTGTCTCATTTTTTTTTTTCATGATGAGAGTGGAATTAAAATGCCATTTTCATCATCTCATGTGTAAAGGGTACATACTATCAAAAGACTTATCAATGTTGATTTTGATCTTGTTCATCTGGCTGAGGTAGTCCTTGTCAGATTCCTCTACCTTTAAGTTACCCTTCCTAAACGCATTCCATACTATAATATTCGAATGGAAGTCATTGCTGCATAGCACATACTTAAGGAGTGAGAAATTATGCTCTTCTTCCTTAAGGGCAGAGTATCTGCATAAATTACTTAGATTTCTTCTGCATGGAAATTTATCTTTTCTCCTCCATCTATTAATTTTTAACTTATTTGTATCAATACAAAATCATTGACGTGGATGTGGAAATATAGGAACACTTAAACACTCCTGGTGGGACTGCAAATTAGTACAACCTCTATGGAAAATAATATGGAGATACCTAAAAGAACTAAAAATAGGACTACCATTTGATCCAGCAATTCCACTACTGGGTATCTACCTAAAGGACAAAAAGTCATTCTATAATAAAGGCATTTGCTCTCGAATGTTTATAGCAGCACAATTCACAATTGCAAAGATGTGGAAATGACCCAAGTGCCCATCAATACATGAGTGGATTAATAAAATGTGATATATGTATATGTGTGTGTATATAAATATATATGCAGACACACACACACACAATGGAATACTACTCAGCCATAAAAAAACAGCGATGAACAAGAACCTCTTGTATTATGCTGGATGGAGCTAGAACCCATTCTACTAAGTGAAGTATCACAAGAATGGAAAAACAAGCACCACATGTACTCACCATCAAATTGGTACTAACTGATCAACACTTATGTGCACACAAGGAAGTAATATTCACTGGGTGCCAGGCAGGTGGGAGGGGATGGATAAATTCACAACTAATGGGTTAAGATGACACTGTCTGGCGGATGGACACGCTTGTAGTTCTGGCTTGTATGGTATGGTACAAAGGCAATATATGTAACCAAATTGTTTATACCCCCATAATATTCTGAAATCTAAAAAGAAAAAAAAAAGAAAAAAGACGTCATATTTATAAGTTGGGTTATAGTTATTTTGTTTTACATTCTGGCACTGCAAGGTTTTCTAAGATCATCTTCTCTATATCCTGCCCTTGGCTTAGAATTAGCCATTTCTTCAAAGATTCTTGCTGCTTTTATTTGAGAATAGAACTAGAAAACAAGATCAGGGTGTTACATGTGTTTGTTCCAACTGAGGCTTCTTTGTTTGGAAGCCCTGTCAGCCAACAGAGATAGGAAATATATATGTATATACTAACCAGTGTATATGTAGATATTTATAAATATTTCTGTATGTTACCATCTGTACCTATATTAACCTAAATATGATTTAATATTGATGTGTTCTACCCCAATCCATTACTACATGGCTCATTCTAAACTCCTCCCCTTGTTTGTCTGTAAACTTCGGCTCTGTGAGATGCCTTACTCCCACCATTCACCACCCATTTAATTAATTGTTCAATTCTAGTATATATGTATGTCAGTATCAAAACTGTTAACCCCGTGCATCATGGGAAAGAATTTCCTAAACCATAGTGATTATGTACAGTTTTTGTCACTTTTAGTTTTGCTTCAGTTTTACAAATTCTACGAACTCCTGAAGATATCTAAGCTAGTATCTATTTTTCCTAAACACTTCAGTGAAGCTGTTTCATACATTTATAAGACAGTTAGATTGATTTGTTACATTCTTCATTACATCCTGGAGTTCTTGGGTCTCCAAAATTATTTTTAACTCACATGTATTGTGGTTCACTGTTTAGGCTGTAAAGTTCTATGGCCCTAGGCAAATACATACTGGTTTATGACCATCACTACAGTACCTTACAGAATAGTTTCGCCACCCTAAAAAGTCCCTTGCACTTTACATATTCAAATCTTCCTTCCTTACACCAAACCCTTTGCAAACACTGAGGTTTTTACCATCTATACAGTTTCACTTTTTCAGAATGTCATATATTTGGGATCATACAATATGTAGCCTTTACAGGCTTGCTTCTTTCACTTAGTGATATGCATTTTACATTCATCAATGCATTCTTGTGTCTTGATAGCTCATTTATTTTATCCCTGGATAGTAATCCATTGTATGAATGTTGTACAGTTTACCCATTTATCTATTGACAGACATGTCAGTCTCTTCCAGTCTTTGGCAATCACAGGTAAGCTGCTATGAACATTCATGTGTAGTTTTTCTGTAGACATACGTTTCAAATCAGTTGTATAAATACATGTAAGTGCTATTTCTGGCTGTGTGCTAAGACTATGTTTAGCTTGATGATAAACTGCCAAGCTGTCTCCCAAAGTGGCTGTACCATTTTGCATTCCAACTAGCAATAAATGATATTTTCTGTTTTTCTGCATTCTTATCAGCAATTCGTATATTCAAATTTTTGGATTTTAACTATTCTCATAGGTATGTAACAGTACCTCCTTGTTTTAATTTGCAATTCCTAGATGGTAACGGTGTTGAGCATCTTTTCATATGTTTGTTTGCCATCTGTGTATCTTCTTTGATAAGATATCTATTTTGGATATTTTGCCAATTTTTACATTGACTTGTTTGTTTTTTATTGTTGAATTTTAAAAGTTCTTTGCATACTTTGGATAAAAATCTTTTATCATATTTGTGTTTTGCAAATATTTTCTCTCAGTCTGTGGATTGTCTTTTTATTTACTTACAAGTGTATTTCACAGAGCAGGTGTTTGCAATTATAATAAAGTCCAGCTCATCCATTCTTTCTTTCATAGGCAGTATTAATATTTTTGTTATTATATCTAAAACTCATCACCAACCAAAAGGCTACCTCATTTTTCTCCTATACTTTATTCTAGAAGTTTTACAGACTTTTTTTTTTACATGTAGGTTTATGGTCCATATTGAGTTAATTTATGTGGAAAGTATAAAATCTGTATTTATTCTTTGCCCCTCCCCTCTGGCATGTGTATGTATAATTATTCCCACACCATTTTAAAGAGACGGACTATCCTTTCTCTATTGAATTACCTTTGGGCTCAATTTTTGACCATTTTCCTAAGAGTTCTTTAATAAATTGTATAGGAAGTTCTTCTCTATTTCTAGTTTCTTCTCTATTTCTAGTTTCTCTATTTCTAGTTTTCTAGTTTCTGAAGTTCTTCTCTATTTCTAGTTTCTGAGTTTTTGACCATTTCCCTAGGAGTTCTTTAATACATTGTATAGGAAGTTCTTGTCTATTTCTAGTTTCTGAGAGTTTTTGTCATGAATTGGTGTTGGGTTTTGGCAAATGCTTTTTCTGCTTCACTTGGTATGATTATATATTTTTTATTTTTTATAGCCTGTTGATATCGTGAATTTTATTGATTCAATTTTGAGAATACAAAACATAATCCTTGTCCCCTTAACTCTTACAGTCGAGTACAGGACTAAATTATATAAGAAATATGCTACATCTGTAGCATTTTTGTATTTTCAAGTCAAACATATGTTTTTTAGTACTTTTAGGTACTCATTGGATGTTTGATCAATGAATCAATGTATTGAATAAGACTTATTTTTTGGCAATATAAATTTAACACACTCTTCTAACCTTCCTTTAAGAGTAGAGATTTTTTTATATTGTGGTATTTGGGCCAAGGGTTAGAATCACTGTTAGATCTTCTATGGATTATACAGGATAAACCGGGTAGTGTGAATTCAGGTCTAAAGGATCAATAGTCTGTCATGTACTCTCTAATATAAATTTGCTTTGAAGAGTTCAGTATAACTAGGATTGGTCAATTTTTTTCTTTGCTTTGTATGTTTGATTTGGGCTGTTATTTTAACAGACATTTCTAATTTTTGCAGTGAGTCTCTTTTCTTATATGCTCTTACCTTGTTCATGGATTTTGAGGATGCTTTAAAAACCTGAATGAGAAAATAAAACATTAGTGTATCTCTCTTACAAGATATTTGGAAAGATAGCCCAAATTGATGAGGAAAAACTGTTGGAATGGTGTGAAATCGACTGCTACCAAATGAAATTGGTAAAGGGAGGAGTAAGAACCACCCTGAGTCCTGGAAAGGAAGTGAAGCATGATGGAAGTTGATGGAAGGTAATGGAGAAAAGAAGGGCATTAGCCAAACATTACCACACTCTGGTGAAAATTGTTCAGTGGAAACACTTTTCCCCATCTATTTCAATTTTCCATGCAATTGGTCACCTGACAGTTTTAGTATAGCTTCCCAAATTCTTTACTAAAGAGAAAAGATGTCTGAAATATTTCAAAAGCATATTAGTAAGGGTCAAGTAACATGAAATTAAAATTGCTTTGCTATTAATCTGTAAAAATAATGTTTGAGCATGTATGATTTCTATTTAAAACAAGTTTAGAGCTGTCTCTCTCCTTATTTTAGGGTCCATGTGCAGTATTACGATTATGTCTGGAGTCCTCTGCCTAAACAGTTTTAGATAAAGCCCCACCATTTGTGAAGAAAATTAAGATATGCAAAAGGTATACTCAGTTTTGTAAAAAATCAGTGAGAGAAATTGGAAAAGCTACTCTCCGGCAAGGGCAGCTGATAGAATTTTTTTTTTTTTTTTTTTTTTTTTTTTTGCATTAGAGGGGCTGAATTTATCTGTCACACATTATCCTTTGATGAAGTGTGAAGTTATATCAGTATCTTTGTACACCAAAGACATAGACCATAACTGTATCTCATTACTCCTCGAGTTGGCCACATATGGTGAATAGTTACTTAGGCTCTGAACATTGTCATATACTACTTGATACATGGCTGGATCAAATAAATAATACTTTAAAGGGTGCTCTCATATTAATGTTGATAAAATTCAATTCTTATGTTCTACAAGATCTTTGGCAAGAACACATGTATGTAAACTTTGAATATTCTATCTCATCTAGAAATATCTCTTTATATAGAAATAACCTCCCCCAGAGGGGATTAGGGAAAGGCCTAAATATAAAGCAATTTCAAGAAAGACTTCAAAGAGAGTGTTCAATTTTAGTCTCAAAGGTAAATAAAAGGCTTTTGAATTATTATTCTTCCCCTTTTCTAGTCTCCTGAAAACTTTATGGACTCTACCAAGCAATGCCAGCTTTTCATAGTACAGAATCTTTATGTGGTGGAGTAGGGACTCTGCTGTCTTGAGCCTGAATGCAGTGTTGTTTACTGTGCAACTTGAGCATATTGAGGAAAATGATAGAAGTTCTGTATCTGTACATAGGCAGTGCATAAATTATTGAAATCCATGGAAAATTCATAAACTATACGTGAGCGATTTTTTTAACTATAAATTACTCTTTTTATGTCCCAGAAAAAATGAAGAGTCAAATATGATGAAAACCCAGAAAATAATATATATCTTTCAGCTACTTCAAATTTGATGATACATAACCATTGAAAAAATTTAAATGATACAGACAGAAAATTAAAAATAAAAATAATCTATAACTTTTACAAACTAGTGCTAATAATTTATAATATTCACTTATTGTAAGAATAAGATCTTACTGAGAATATGTAGGGTTTTTTTTTGCATTAAGAAATTTCTGAGATCCTCTGTAGTGAATTAAAATATTGTGGAATGTAGAGGAAATATTTGTATGTTTCTGCTCAGTTAAGACTTTTTTTTTCCTGAACAAATTTTACTGACAGGCTGAGAGAGAATTCTTAGAAGTTATACTATAACTGATTATCTATTTGGTAAGAACTCCATAGAAATTCACTACTCCAGAGGTATGTGTTTACACTCAAGTTGAGATGACAACTGAAGCCATTTTGATATCCCCTAGATTGTAAGCTAGACACACTAGTCTCATTTTTCTAAAGTTCATAAACCAGAATCCATACCAAAATAAATTTGTTTACATTAGAGAGCAAAAGCTTTCTCTGTCTTTCTCAGTAAGGGAGAGGGGATGGCTGTTCCCTTCATATTCAAGACCCACATTAATATTTTCAGTGTCATTTGTCTATAGCATAAATTCAGATATATGTATAGTACATCTCATCTGGCTCTGATCACTTCACTTAAAGGGGAAATTTTGACATGGAGAGCTAGAAAGATTATTTACTATAAGTAAATAATAATCTATTCTGCTCTAAAAATCTGTGTTTGCTTTTAAATACATATAGTATATGTATAAAACGTGTACATCTTAACAGAGGTAAGTTTTGGTAAAATTTGGACTTAACTATTGTTTTCTGTCAAAGAAACTACTTGTTTCTAATATCCAATTAATTATAGGGAGAGTGGGAATGTGTGTGACTAAGAAATAAACTACAGAATCATCCTGACTCCCAGTTTACTACTATGTAGATGCTTTTCTGTATACCATAAAAAGGTAGATATGTACCAAATATGGTCTTGAAGCAATATCAAATTATATGACTACTAAGCTCATTTCCCTCATCTAAGCTAAAATTTTTCTTATTCATTCTGAATTCCCTGTCAGAATCAAAAGCATGAGCACTCACCTAATCAATCAACCTAGAAACAGAGTAGTCAACTTTGTTCCTGGAGAACTTTCATTCTCCTAAGTGTCTGTGGGTAATTGAAAGTGTCTAGTAATTCTTTGATAAATTTTCATTCAGAGTGTGATTCTGAGGTGTGCTCTGTATCTTCTTTGATCAATGGGGAGCAATGGGAAACAGCACAAACAATGCTATGCCCGTTTCTGGCTTAGACCAGCAACTTTCTCTTCCTTGGATCCCTGTGTCTCCACGTAAGAAGCCCAAATACCTTCCTGCAGAGATTTGTGAGGTCAGGAGAGCACATAGAGAGGGAGAGAACCTTCTAATTAAGCCGAGTTTTTCTGCCATCACAAACAAGGGACAAGGCATGTGAGAGAAGTCATATTGGACTCTCCAGACCATAACCTGCACAACTGAATACAACTAAGTGATACCAGTCAGTGCACATGAAACAGAAAAATCATTCAGGTGAGAACTTCCATAATGTTTGGCTTACAAAATACTGAGCTACAATAAAATTATTGTTCTTTTAAGTCATTAAGTTTTAGGGGTAGTTTATTACACAGTAGTGAATAATTTGCTCTTATTTTTTTCCCAAAAGTCACTGAGTAGATACACATGCCCTGCATTAGTAATCTATTGTTGCATGACATATTACTCCTAAACTTAATGCCTTAAAAAAACAATATTATCTCATTATGTCTGTGGATCAGGATTCCAGGTGAGGGTTAAGTGAGTCCTAAGACTGGATCTTTTGAATTCTGTAATCAACATGTTGACTTGGGCCAAAGTCATTTTAAGACTTGACTGGTGATAAATTCTTTCCAAGTTTTTTTAAAAGATTGTTCACAGGATTCACTTCCTTGGGTGATTGTTGAACTGATAGTCTCTGTTCCTCGCAAGGTTATGGTACAATGTTTTTCTCGATTTTTTACCAAATAGGCATCAGCTAAATCAGGGTAGTTTACGTTGGCTTCATCAAAGCAAGGAAGAGAGTAAACAAGAAAGAATGAAAGAGAAGTGACTCTAGAAGTACTAAAGTCTCAGTTTGTTGTAACCTAATCTCAGAAGTGGCATCCCATCACCTTTACTGTATTTTAGTCCTTAGAAGGAAGCTACTAGGTCCAGCCTACACCGAAGGGCATTGTATTATGCAGGTAGTGAATACCAGGGGGCAGTGATCATTGAGATTACAAAAGTATACAAAGGGCTTTAGCCCCTCTTTGGTCACAAATTTATTCATGAAAGTTGAATTCCACAAATAATCTGGGATATTCTATGGTTTCTCAGATTAAGTATTCAATTTATACCAATAATCACTCTGATATGTATTTTATCTCTCTTAATAAGGGTTTCATTCCTTGTGTTTTTAAAAAATCTATTATAATTTTAATAGAAATCCTTGTGCATTAATGCTAAATAACTGAATGCACAAAAAAAAGAAAATTGCACACCATTCAAATGTATATTGGTAGTCATTGGATATGTTTGGATTTAAATGACGCTTCTCATATAAATTGAAATGACTCAAAGAAATTGTGGAATTCATAAACTTTGATATATATGCATGCTCACTATCTACACTCACCCTTGAGTTATTATGATAATCCACCTGTATAGGCATGATTTAATCATCTGTTCTCAAGCCAGGCTACCTGTGTTCCAAGCTGGCTATGCATTTAACAGGCTTCGTGAATTTGGCAAGTTATTTTTCTATGTTTTGTCTCTGTTTTGCATAATTACATAATAATGGCTGTGCCTTTTTATCCTTTCTATTAATATTTCTCATCCTATATTAACACCTCAAGTCAATATATAAACAAATCCCACTGTTAGTAACTTCAAATATATTCTTAATCCAACCTTCTCCATTATTTCCATCACAATTTCCTTGTTCTAAACCACTGCTTTTCAGTTTAGATTATGCCAGAGGCCTTGTAATTCTTCTGTTTCCTCTCTTGACCTCCATCCTCACCTTGGGCATCAAATATTCATTGTAATGTGTGTCAGATAATGCCATTTATTTGCTCAGAAATTTCCAGTGGCTCCTTGTCTCATTAGGAATAACATTCAAATTCTTTATCATGACCAATGGCACCCTAGAAAGTCTAAACCTTTGTTATTCCCATGTCTAATTTCCTTTTCTCCTCTCACTCACTTTTCATACTTTCTTTCATACTTTCTTTCTTGCTGTTCGTTCATCATTTTATGTGTGTTTCTACCTTTCAGCACTGCATTTGTCACTTCCTCCATCTAGAGTAGTCTAAAGTGTTGTGTGGTCCACTCAATTACTTTTTAAATTTTCTATCCACGTATCAACTTAACCATGATACCTGCCCTATCTAGATATCCTATCCTATTGCATCCTTGAATTCCTCTGCTTTCACTATCCTATTTAATTTTTAAAAATCTCTCATGACCTGTCATTATTATATATATAGTTTATTTATTTATTGTTTCTAAGTTTCACCCAAATATGAGCTCCAAAATGTAAGGAACAGTATCTATTTTTTCATTGCCTATAAAATAAACATTTTATGAATAAATGGATTTATTAACATATAGCTGAATAAAAACAATGAAGATGCATAAAATAAGAGATACTTAATTTGACAAAACCACATAGCATTTGTTCTGATTAAAAGTGCAAAATTTATTTTGTTATATAATATTGGAAGTAATCTGGATGAAAATTCCAAAAGCTAATTACATGATAATGGCGGTGGCTTTTTGTCCTTTTTATTCATATTTCTCATTGACCATAGAGAATATTGGGATTCATAATAGAGTAGCACACATTTGGAATGTAAATTTGTATAAGCTGTGCTAATACAATAGTTAGAGAAGCCATCCCCTAATATATAATGATATGGTACAGCATTTGTAAAAATGCCTGTGATTCTTGTATGAAGATAACTTAGAACATTATATAGGTGATGTGGCTTTTGAAATCTATTGAGCCATCCATATTAACAATATTATTTAAATTGTGCACAATGTAAATGAAAGTTCTATTCTTCTTGATCTGTTTGTTTTTTAATGGCACTAATATGTGTTAGTCAATCTAGCCTACATTTTATATTTTTCAAGTGATATGAAAGTCTTTAATTTTCCTTACTATTTTAGAAAGAGATGATTAAGAACCACAGGTATCAAGTATCTTGCTCTCCAAGAATAGTAAAGAATGATCATAAATTGACAAGTAAAGAAGACTGATTAAAAGATATCCACAGATTTGATTAAACTTTCAAGATTAAATTTGATCTGGTGTATTTATGATATTGGCATTGAAAAAAGAGCTCCCTTATATAGGATATGATTTTACAAAGTGCCATATAATTTTATATGCTATTTAAATATTGTTATTCAATAATACATCTCTGATTTTAAAAAAGACTTGCACTATAAGGATGTGGAAAAAATATTATCTGTAAAATATAATTAATAGCCTGTCCAAAGATCAGTGATCAGGATGCATGCTGATATTTCAATCCTGAACACTCTATATTAAAGATGGACTGCTCAATATATCTTTCATGTAAGAAGTTTATGAGGTTCCTTAATAACTTAGCTCGTAGTGTAAGACCTCACCATGTGAAATATCTCGCAATGCTTCATTTCAGATATACGACAATGGCCCTGCAACACAGTGTGGCTAGAGAATGAGATAAGGTAGTTACATTCATGCTCTCACTAGTGATTGTGCAAGTGCAAATAATTGCTTCTACTGTATTTTTGACCTTTTGTCCTGGTTAGTACTTGACTCTCCAATAAATGAAGTGGTGTATATCTTGCAATAAACTATAATAACTGGTATCATAATACCTTTTAAATCTCAAGTTACACAACCTTTAGTGTTCAGCAAGTCAAATTAATGAAATTTATCTAGAGGATTCAACTCAATTAGATACATCATAATCCATCTTCCAAAGCAATCAACACAAGACATTATTATAATTGTGCAACTATAACATCAAATTATTGAAAACTCATAGTTTGTGTATCCAACCAAAACTTTATGTAATACGGTCTCCTTCATTTTATAGATTGACTATTCCTCTGTTAAAAGGACAAAAATATTAACCTTCCAACAATAGGGCATAGTTTTTTTTTTCCTCACTTGGAGTAGTGACCAGTTCGCACTGCTTAGTTGTAATGTTTGGAATGTGCGAACTGGATATTTTCAAAAAGATAAGCCCCAGGTCAGATTTCCTTTCTTTATCTTCACTTTTCCATTATCCCTAACTCAATGTACCCTATGAATTAGCTGGTGTTCTGTCAAATAATGCTATAATCTATAATGCCCTACGACCTATGTATGTATTTTTCTTCTGAACATCAGCCCTGGCTAAATTAATACTGGACTGCAAATTTTATTCAATTAAAATAAGAATTGTGGTAAATAATTTTGAAAATAATAGTGAAATAATAAGTAATGAATAGCTTACATATAGAGTTAAACTTGGGAAAATAGAATTAAGATCAACTTAAAAATATATGTTGTAAAAAAAGTGACAAAATATACAAAGCATTTTATAGACCTGTATGTTTTCTTTGTAGGAAACACCCCAAATTATTAGCACATAATACAGCATGTTATAACTGTTTCCCGCATATTCATTTACTGTAACTTTCATTTTTGTGAAAGTTGCATAACAAATAAGTATTAATAGTAAAAGTAAAATTATCAAGTACCATTTACATCTGAAATAGAAGAAAAGAGGGAAAATTAGATCATGGTAATTCAGGCAAGAGCTGTCAAAAAAAGATGTTTGTGTAGTCATTTGAAGAAAGAAAATTACTTCAATCCTGAATAATCCAAAAGCTATGAAAAGACAAAATTTGGGAGAAAACATCAGCTATTGACATCTTGATTCTCCTTGTATTCTTAAGGTTTGGGATATACAGCAGAAGCTAAAGTGATTCAGCTAAAGTGATTTGCACTTGAAATATCTGGCAAACGGAATATCCCAACTAGCATTATTGTGAAGCAAGGTGCCGCATATAGATTTAGGAAATTTAAGAGGTGGTGTCAACAGCACTAGGAAGTACTCTGTCATCAGTGGTAGCACAGAGGAGTGAAAATCATTGGGTTCAGTGGTAAGTGGAGAAATGTATAGAAAATTAAACTGTAGGAAATTAGATGACAAAGCAGATTTTATTACTTTGGATATGCTATGGGTAAGATGAACTGCCTCTGTTTTACATTTATGTGCTCATTCCACATCATTATTCACACTATAAGAGAACCATATTTAGCATTCTAAGAGAAATAGTCTGAGTTTCCAGCCTTAAAAGATTATGTAAAGTTGCCCTCCATAAAATGATTTGCTCAACATTCCTTTCTGTATCTGTACCTTTCTTTTGTTCTGTTTTGTTTTTGCCTAAATGCCATTCTTTAGAGGAGCTCTTGTTAAGGCACAAGGTGAAAAACTCATTCATTGCTTTTTTTTTCCTTAAAGAATCCATATTTTATTTCCATTCTTGAATGGTTAGCTGCATATCTAATTCTAGATAAATATTTATTTTCACTGAGCATTTGAAGGCATTATTACATTGTCTTTGGCATATTGCTAACGAGAAGTCCATATAAATCTAATTGTTATTGCTCTGTATTTTATCTCTTTTTTCCCCTCACTGTTTCAAATTTGATTTTATAATTTGAATTTTGTAATTATACCACGATTATACTATTCTCAACAGTTACCCCTAGAATGCAATATTTGCTTTTAGTCTACTAGTTTTCTATGTAGTGGCCTATCCAGTGGTTTCCACTTGGATCATCCTGCAACATATCTCTTATCTTATGTGTCTGCAAGTCAGTTGTCCGTTCAGCCAGTTGCTGTGTAAGGCTATTTTCAACTCTATTCAGGAACTGGGAGAAAATCAAAAAGTATGCTTATAGACCATTTGGATCCATTGCAAAATGAATTGAGGTCATGACTCTATCAAGCACTTGACCTTCGTAAGTTTTCTCTGTGACTTTAGATCACCAGGATATTTAAAGTACCCAGGGATTATTGTAAATTTATAGCCTGTGACCATTCATCCTGTTTTTTCTTGGATTTCCCTCAGCACAGTTATCAGTCATCATGTTAAATGGTACAGATTACATTAGCTAAGTTGAGTAGGAATTTGCAGTGCTGTTGCAGTGCTGCAGGATCCTCCCTAAAGGTGATTCAGAGCCTTTATATCATTCAAGAAATTCTGGGTATATGGATAGGCCCAAGGCTAGAAATTCAGTGAGGGACGTTGATTCACCATTTTGGTAACTCGTGTTAGATCTCTTCCACCAGGTCTAGATTTTTCTTTTAGTATACAGATTGAGCAATATTTTACTAAACAGCCCATTGACAATAGAGTCAATAGAGCATAAAATTGCATATCATAATTTTCTCTGCTGCCTATTGTTACAATATTCTTACTTTATCTTAGGTTTGTGAATACTGTACTCTTGAATTGTGTGACCCCAGGATCTTATTACCCACTCCCCAGAAAGCTAATTTCAATACTGACATTTCCACCATAATCTTTGGTTTTCATAATATAGCAATTATTGTGTTTTCTACAAATGCTAGAGCTCTCTTTACTGATATATATTTTAATGCTTGATAAGAATGTCTTATGAACACTCAAATTTGTATTTTTAGTGTGTGGTTGAACTTGTCACACATGGCAAATATCTAAACTCCTAGCCTCCTAATTTTGAGTAAATTCTTTTACATTATGGTCTTGTATCTTCATTTAATCTAAGCCACTATCATAAATACAGCTTGATCCAGTGTTTTGCTATTTCTTTCCTATTCAAACACTCTTGGAATCCATTCTCATGCATAATCCCTAGGTTTTGACAACTCTTCTCCTCTTTCACAAATTAAGTCTTTTGGGGATATTCAAGAAAAGAGAGGCTAACCTCCACAACAGAGGAGAAAAGATTGCTTTTGTTAAAAGATCAAGTTATTTAAAGTCATAAAAATCTTCCCAAATATACTCAATCCAATCTTAAGGCTCCCACTTTCTCTAGAAAAAATATTATGATTTTCAATAAAAGACTTGGAAATATTTTGAATTCATGTGCTATAATTCTACAAACCGTAAGGTCAAAATGTGTGTCTGTATTTCAGATCACTGGTCCTATGGTTATAATTGATAAAAATCCTACCTAGATTGTAAAACGATTGTCTGGTCTCTGACTTGTCAATTTGAGTTCTTGAGTCTGTCATTTTCTTTTCACAAACTCTCTAGTGCAGTAAAACTGGGCTATCTAAGTTGTACTTGTGTGCATCATTTCCTCTATAATATTCTAATACAAAAGCCAGTTTGTCTCCAAAAGTGTCTGGAAAGGTGATAAGACAAATAATTTGCTTTATAACAGAAGCTACATGCCATGAACTGCCAGTATCCAATTTTATACTTTTATGCTTTTGAATCTGACCCAATTAAACAAATAATCTCACCTATCTATCTTGAAATTTTTAGGATCCTTTTCTTAATCCAATACTGTATCAGTTATAAATTTGTCAAGAAAACAAACAGCAGTGTGGATGTTTTAAATGCAAGGAGATATAATGCAGGAAGTATCAGGCTTTCAATCATGTTGGAAGGGCTAGAACCCATTTCTGCCAATCTGAAATGGCTGATTCATGGGAGGGTGCCCAAAAGGTGTAAGAAAACTCTATGTCTTCATGTCCCAACATAGTTTCTTTAATTGTATTGATCTATCCAGAACCCTGCTGGAAAGGAAGTGTGAGAAATGCAGTTTTCAATGTTTTTACCCTTTACACTGTTATGAAGTGCTTTGAATGGATGAGAGGGTACTAAGTATCAACAAACAATATATAATACAAGTCTCTAGGGGTTCTGAAAACAGTCTACAGGGCAGCCATTAAATTCATATTTTTACTATCATTCTTTTAAGGTACCTTTTTGACTGAGCTTAGGCAATTTTTCTTTCTTGAAAGATGATGCATATAATCTCTCTCTCTCTCTCTCTCTCTCTCTCCCCCTCTCCCCCTCTCCCTCTCCCCCTCTCTCTCTCTCCCTCTCCCCCTCTCTCTCTGTTTCCTCTCTCCCTCTCTCTCTCCCCCCACACACACTCTGTCCCTATATTCCTCCCATCTATTTATCAATATATATTCAAGCATCTTTAAGTAGTGATTGCTACAGGTATTCTCTATTACCTTGGTCTGGAATTTAAGATCAAAAGTATCTCATTTATTTTCAT
>CAUYMX010124560.1:0-18255 GCA_963573855.1 Lepilemur septentrionalis
GTAAGCAAGGTTCCAATTGTTCCAGTAATGGACTTACTACTTTAAATGTTGGCACATTCTTGGTTCACTTCAAAATTAATTATAGAACATACTCAAATGTGTACATTCTGTCTATGTGTACATAAAGTGGACATTTGAAGAAATCACATGACTGTTTCAGGCAGAAAAATACTTTATTTAAAACACAATTGATTAAGGAAAAGTAGAGAATTTTGTTTGAATTATTAAGAGAATTGTGGACTGTTAATTTCATTTTTGTGTGAGTAGAGTCATATTTTAAATAATTCATGTTTCTTATGATCAAGTTTTCTTCCTTTGCTCATATGTACTTTAGAGAGGATTATAGAACCTAAACCTGTAGCATGTTACCATGAAAATTTAAGACTCATTCAATGAATTTTGTAATACCCTAATATTTTTATTCTTCCCTCTCTATATAAAACATGTTTTCTCTCAGCCGATACCACATTTTGTACCATCAAATTGATAGAGTTGTTTCAAAAAACCAGATGAGGGGGAGGTTTGGGGTGTGTGTGTGTGTGTGTGTGTGTGTGTATGTGTAGTTCTTGTTTGCCCTTTGAGAGATGAAGAATTTAGTTTCTGCTTCCAATCTCATTAGAAAGGACTGGAAGCTACTATCATCTGAAAATTAGAACTACAATGCAAAAGTGAAGCCAAATCAAGATATCTATTCACCATGAATCCCTTTACAACTCGTGCTAATTGGCAACTGTAGGTGTTCTTGGTAGAGAGACTAATAATTGAACAGGAAAGAAGTCACAATTCTCAAAGTGGACCTGGACCTGCTGGTCCTCATGCAGTGTCATAGCAACAAGAATGTACTAGGTGGTTCGGCTATTTTCTTCCATATACCTGCTGCTGAAGTTGGGAGGGGATTTGAGCTTTGCTATTGAGGTGCTGCCTGTCACTAACACCAAATTCAGTCACAAGAAACCGAAGGAAACTATGTCAGGCCCATCTTGAAGCATCTTTCTGATTCACAGCCAATTCACAATGTTCCATGAAGGGTTTGCAATAAAGAGTAATATGTTGGGGAAATTAAATCATGAATTGGAGCTGTTAATTACACACACATTGGTTTAAAGCTGAAGCAAATACTTCTATCTGCCCTTTGTTGCACATTTTGCATGCCTGCCTGTTCCTCTACTGCTGCTGCTCGGTCTGTTTCTCTCTAATCTACCGCCTCTAACACTTCCCCTACCCAATTCCAGGAGCTAATACAAATGTAAAATGTAAATTGCGGCCTAGATTGCTGCTACCGGAGTGTGGAGAGAGATGCCAGATTCTGTAATAGCCTGGATGTGTCCGGGATCAGCTTCCAGGTCCTTGCAATATTGACTAACTCTTCTTGTATCCATCATTTTGCTCTTGGGTTTCCTATGCAGTTTTGTTCTTTGGCCAATCGTGTGCATTTTCCCATGCTAATTTACATGTGTTTTTCTTGGCGTAGAAGACAACTCCTCTACACTTGAGACCTCCAAGCCAACTTACTTTGCATAGAAAATTCCTTCTTTTTCACTTCCCCAAGATAAAACCTGAAGGATAATTCTGCCAACATTTTCTTCCAGCGATAATCATCTATCTTACTATCTGTGTCGTCCCCAAAGTGTGGAGGTATAATTGTCAATGACAATCTACCAGACTAACTTCCATCCCCGCCCTCTAAGAAGGCAAAGAAGTGGTTTGGTTATTCTGAACTCAAAGGCTACTGTCAAGTCAGAAAGGAGAGAAGAACATGTGCCCAGTCTCAGACGTGTAGGCCCAGTGTGCTGGAATGATGAGAGGGTCATTGCAATAAATGATGGGGCAGGAGAGAGGTGGCAGCACAGGAGGCAAAAAGAAAGATTGTGTCCCTATTACAATGGCTCTTACACAGTAGGACTCTGGAGTTCATCCAGGAAGCAGCAGGAAGGAATCAATGGATATTTTTGTCCAGAAACATTATCCACTTGATTTTCTAGAAGAAAAAACATAAGATCTGGTGGTGTCGTAGTTCATTAATTGGAAAAGAGAGAAAAGCTGAAACAACCATGGGGATAAGAGATGATGTGAGCCAGTTTAGCGCAGTGGGAGTATGGGAATGGAGAGGAAGGGCTTTGTTTTGGAAATGAGTTCTGAGCCAAAGCTGATGGTACTTAGTGTTCTACTGATGTGATGGGTGAGGGATGGGACGTCAAAATGGATAGTGACTTTCTTGACCAAAAGAAGACAGTAAGAAGAGATGTTGCCAAATGGTATTTATTTCAGTTATGGAGAATCTGAGAGACCTAAGGATTCTCCAAGACAGGATTCCTGTAGACAGTTGAAAATACAAGCATGGTTTTGCGCAATGGAGTCAAGGCTGAAGAGGTAGGTGGTCATCACAGCCATGAAAGTTACTGGAATTACCTGGAGAGTATAAAGTAAACAGACCTGGGAACAGAACCATTAAAACTACCAGCATCCAAGGGGCAGGCAGTGGGAAGAGCCAATGATTGAAGCTGAGAAGAAACTAATGGAAGAGGAAATCAGGGCATGATTCTTGCTGTAAGATCCGAGGAGTGAACTTGCAGCTAAGGGACTCCAGTGCAGGTGAGTCACAAATTGGATTTTGGCTGCATTTTCTAACATACGGAATCAGGATCATTAAAGGGACGAAGAGAGATAACAAACACCAGCAGGTCTAGGACAATCCCGGGAAACACAGTTTAGTGATCTCTTCTAAGCGCCCTCTGAACTTCAGGACCGCTTGCTATTCTCAGGCTACAAATGAATGTGTAGACGTCACTGATAAATGGCCAAGTGGGCACTGCCTCTTCCGACAGTTTTTCCTCTTTGAAAGCTTCTACAACCCAAAACATGCTTTCAGCAGTGAGGAGCTAAGAGTTCCTATTTTAATTGGGAATGTTGATGTTCTTTAAATAGAAAAAATAAAATTGAGATTTTTTTTCCAGATTCTTCATATTATTCAGACCATGAAAACGTACTCAGCAATGAGTTGAAGCAAGTGTTCTCAGCTTAAATAATAAGTAGAATTATACTGGTTTTGTGTTTCATTTAATAAACATCAACCTTACTTAAGTTGGGGTTTTGTTGTACCGATATATATTTTTACTTTTATTTATTTTTTGTTAGCTTGAGAATTCGGGTGACTATTTACTGTGGCTGCTTAACATCAAGTCAGAAAAATCATTACTTAGGCCTGTACTGAAAAGTACGATGGTGGCTACTTCTGTTCTCAAACTAATGCTTTATTTATTTAGCTGTTCATTTTAAGAACATGAAAAGCATGTTTTAAAAACCCCAAAATTAGCCTTGGGAACAGATGAATAAATATGAAAACAATTTATCCTTTTAACAGCCTAATAAAATATGTTTTCATTATGCTAACTGACCCTGATAAATTCAATAGCCATCAGTTAAATGTATCCATCATCCTTGAGAAGTATATCCAAATGTTTGCTCATTTTCTGATCCTCAATGAGCCTTGGTTACATGACGATCATTAATTGTGACATCTATAATGTAATACTTTTTGGTTTTCATTTTTTTTAAAAAAAATGGTAAGATATCTTTTCACTTCAAAAAGAACAGCTTTGAAATTCTACTTCAATTCGTTTTGAAAAAGCCAAATTTTGATTTAAGCTCATTTGGTGTTCTCTTGTTCATTTCTTTCAGATTTTTCAACAGCCACTTTAATTACCTTGTGCTGTTACCGAGTTCATGGCATCAATTTTGCTTTCTACGTAGAAAGCCCCAGGTATTGACTTGCCTTTTATTTGGAAGGGTCTGCAGTTGTGATTCTGGACTCTCACTGTTAGGAGCGGCAACTAGATTTTTCTAAGGATGCCCAGTGGAAGGCCTAAGACATAGGGCATCAGTCTTTGCTCCTCATTCTGCGTTTCAGGAGGGCAAATGAAAAAAAGGAAGACCCTCTCTAAGCACCTGAATACCCAAGGATACCCAAGTGCCTCAGATTGCCTCTGAAGGTGAGCACATTCATCAGTACCCTGACAAGTGCTCTAACCTAAGGGAGAGAGATGCCCCTGTTAGCTAGACCAGAGCAGCCACCCTCAGTCAGCCAAGCTGGCAGACACCCGGGGACACCAGGGGAAGCCATGGGCAACTCTCCCTAGTTAGCAGACATCTACAAATACCTAAACATGAGTGACGTGCAGACAACTCACTAGAGCCTTCCCAGCCATTTCTTGGTCTTTATTTGATAGCCCATCACATGATTTTATCTTCCTCCCCTCCCCCACAGGGCATTGCCACTCCAGTCCCTAAAAACCAGGAACACGTGCTCTTGTTTGCACATCTGGCCTGGGCAAGCCTGTCTCCAATTTAAAAACCTACATGTTGGTCCAATTCCATTATTGGACAAGGAAATTCTGTTAACTGGTGGGCTCATTTGCATGTCATTACCCAGAATGCCTACCCAGCTCACAGATGTTTCCCAGACGCAGGGTGGAGGGAGGTTGGGGGAAAGGTGACGCTTTGGAAATAAATAGAGAGATTTGTGTATATGTTACTTGAAATTCTTTTCTCTCTGTTTTGTATCAAGAAACAAAATGTAATACAAAGTTACGAATTTTTACCTACCTTTGAGAGAATTTTTTCACCTTATTTTCAGAAAACTTAAACAAGTGGAAACCAGAAAAACTAAATACCAGGTAATGCTCTATTAATTCAGATTAATTCATCTGGACAAAAGAAAGTGCCACAGAATTCTATACTATGTTTTCAATAGCATGAAATAGATATGCGAATGTGTGTGTGTGTTGTGTGTGTGTATGTGTGTGTATGTGGGTGTGTGTTTGTGTCTGTGTAGGTGTGTGTATGTATGTGTTGTGTGTGTGTGGGTGTGTGTTTGTGTGTGTATGTGTGTGTATTGTGTGTGTGTATGTGGGTGTGTGTTTGTGTGTCTGTATGTGCTGTGTATGTGTATGTGGGTGTGTGTTTGTGTGTGTATGTGTTGTGTGTGTGTGGGTGTGTGTTTGTGTGTCTGTATGTGCTATGTGTGTGCATGTGGGTGTGTGTTTGTGTGTGTGTATGTGTTGTGTGTGTGGGGGGGTGTGTGTTTGTGTGTGTGTATAGTTTCAGTTTCAGTTGCCATGGAACTTTCTTTTCCTTGGGGACAGAAGCATTTTTTTAAAATGATGTTATATTGATAAAAGTGTGGAGAGTCCACGGGACTAAATTTTGATAAAAGCCATGGTCTGTTTGGAAGGTTTTAAATTGACTAAGTGGCAGTCACACCACCTTGTCTTCAAATCTGAACTCATTTAGTCACAATGTAAACTTCTTTGAGGAGGGTTTTGCTATTGCTTTCTGAAAAATACCTAAAGGGCTCTGGGCAACAGCTGCAAAACTGGGGTGTGGGCACACACCAAAAATGACAACTTTCAGTCTCCACAGTTAACAATTTCAGGACTGATTTTATTTATTGTATTTTACAAAAGAAAAGAACACTTCATTCAAAACAGGGAGAGTTGAAAAATAAAATAGAATAAAATAAAATAAAATAAAAACTATAATTGCTTTGGGGACTGCAGTTAAAATGCAGGTGTTTTGAGGGGAACATAAACATTTTTTCCTAAATGAGGCGTTGAGGGCTGGGAGAAGGGCAGTAAAATTAGTGGAATTACTGCCTGATTTTAACCAGATGATTGCTCCAGTTGGACACCAGCGAGTTTTCATTAGGGACTCTAATTTACAAGCCATTCAACACATTCCAGTGGAACACAACAACTCCCCCAGGTCCTAAAGAATGCCAGCTCTCCCACTTTATGGCAGAGATGCTGAACTGCAAGGCTTTTAAAGGCCAGCATGACTGCAGAATGGAGCTCAGGCTCTGTGAACTAGAGATGATCACACTGTCTCCCCAGATGAGATCGTCCCGGGGAACCAACTTCTGACACACACTCCACCCTCAGTTTACGCACATATGGTCTCTCTGTATTATACTGCAGAAGTGGTATGTCAGGAGATGTTTATGGGATGTTCGAGGAATGTTATTTGTTTGCACATACTAGTGATAGAGTCGCTTCTATTGTGCATCTATAGAATAATGTCTAACCTTGTTTCCTTCAACACTTAGGATTGCTGGTTATGCAAGCAAGCTTGATAAACAATTTTCTTACTGTTACACAGAATTTGCATTCCTCCTTGGAGTCAGGATTTCTGTGGTCTATATCTCATGTGTTTCATCTCGACATTTAAGGTACTTTTATTGTGCTACTTCTGCACACGGAGTTGGAGTGCATGGTGTAAGTTCAGGAGTTCAAGTTCTGCTCCACACTCTCAGACCAGCTCTAACATCAACTAGGTCAACAAGGTGATAAATTGTATGAAATCATCCCAAATCAAGCTCCTCTCCTAAAGGTAAAAAGATGTGGAACACCAAGAGCATAACTGAGTCACCTAGAAAACAGACCAGGCAGGCCCGAGCAGTTTAGATCTAGAATATTCCGGGATGGCACCCTCTAATTTTTAAAGCATTAGAAGTGGAACCTGCACAGAAATAACACAACTCTAACTAGAATAGTTGGACCAAGATCAGACACCAGATAACCTGGAGTCACAAAATCTCTACAACTATAGAAAGTGGCCTACATTTTGCTGGGTTGTAATCTGCTTGCTGAGCATTGATTAGACGTGGCCAGAACATTAGGAAAAGTTGCCATGACCCATTTATCAAGTCATATTTTGCATATTGTACCTGAAAATAATTAGCTCCTTTGGTATCCTGCAGATATTATCCAAATATGTTGTGATCATAAGGATGTTTACCATTTTCTCTTACCTTTTTGTGATTGCCGGTGGAAGATGATAAATGCTGTGATCCAGAGAATATTGGTGCTGGTGTTTATTTATATTTTAGCTGCATGGGATTCCACACTGCAGTTGAAACTTGCTTAAAGGCTATTCTTTACACCCACCAAATAATTTTTTTGGTAATTGGGCAAAAACCATAATAAACAACCAATTGAGAGCCTCTCTGGGATGCCAAAATCTCATAGCCTCATTTTTTAAAAAATCTAAGTAGCCATTTTCTAGAAGAAATTAAAATGTAACAAATATCTAGATAAGCCATTAAAAATAGAAAATCACTTTCTATAATTCATGGCTGAGAATGATGTGTTTCGTTTTGTTTTGTGTGATATTGGACTGAGAGAGGAGGTTAAGAGCTTTCCATTTTGGAGGGGTTCTCCAATTCTATACTAAAACCAAACAATTCCTTTTCTAATGACACAAAAGTAATGAATCACTGTCTCTAGTAAATTCATCTAAATCTGACTTCTAAGTCATGATCAAAGAATCAGGCTACTGTGATTTTCATATTTTCCCATAAAATTGTTCGTGAATTTTAGAGAAAAAATAAATCCTAGAAAGTAAATTTGAGGGATATCATTCAGCTGCTACAGATGATGAAAATTGTTAACTTGAGAAAATGGTCAGATGTCCACTTAGATTTAATCCCAGTTGAATGGTCTGGCTACTGGAAGTCCCTTTTGGCACCAAGAAAAGTTCCAGAATCATCGGTGGCATAGTTTTAAATTATTCACACTTCAGGAAACATCTTGCTAGGACTTTATCCTTATTGAACGAATGCATCTTTATAATATTTTCTTTAGCTGAAATTTAAATTCAAGGTGACCAAGACAAGAAAGATAAAAATCCAAGGGCTTTATAATAATTATTATTGTTTTCTTTGTCATTTCAACAATTGTATTTTTTAACTAGGTAATCAGGCTGTTAGGAAATCTGTATTTTTAGATTTTAACATAACTGTATTAAAAGCTTCCCAGGGAGAGACTTCTGTTATTTTGGCATATATTTTTCTAGATTTTAAAACTATTGATTTCATCGAGTATATGATGCTTTCAAAATGTTTTTGCTTCTTTTAACAGTACATCAAAAACACTTTATTGTGAAAGATTCTTCTGAACCAAGATTTTAAAGCTACTAGCTTTAAAACTATTCCATTATATGTACACCTTCCATCATACTGTGTTGAACTTTGTTTGATTTTGGATTTTAACTGTTATAAGTAATACTTGCTGTGTAATGGGAAAATACATTGTAACAGATATTCTATGTTTAATCCTTGTTTATACTTGTGATTATTTTCTCGGGGTAAGTATTAAAATTTAAATTTTTAGGTAAAGTATATGCACTTTCCTAAGCCTTTTAATTCACATTGACAAATTGTCCTCCAGAAACGTTGTGCTGCACCAATTTTCATACCCATGAGCAATGCCTGGAAGAGCATTTTGGCTTATACAGGGCTTTTTTAAAATCTTAATATTTAATAAGAATCCTACAAATTCTTCAGAAATGTGTTCTCAACAGAATAGGCTATCAATTCCATTTGATCAATAGTTATTGATTGTATACTTACTCTGGTACTCTCTATGCTGTCCATCTATCTCACAGACATCATCCAATGAGGTGCTTGCAGGAATCCCATGAGATACGCTCTGTCCTCATCCCCATCGTGTGGATGTGAGAGGATAAACAAGCTGCTTAAAGCCACCCAATTAGCATGTAACAAAACTTGACCTTGAACCATGGTCAGTTTTCCTTCAAAATCCAGTGCTTTAATTACTACCAAACTGCCTTGCACCGAAAACTGCCAAACATTTTGCTCTGCCTCACTCTTTGGCTTTTCCACTAACCAGTTCATAACCCACGATAGAGAAGCTCTTTCTAAAATGAATGTTGAAAGGCTAATCTACGCAATCTCTAGATTCACGTTTTCACACCTTTAAAATTTTTGCTTCAGCCAGGGCAGGGGCTAGGTCTGTCTTCTGTTCACACTTACAAGGGCCTGCTGAGCACATTTACCCACAGGAGAAACAAACACACCAAAGAGCCTTCTGCCAACAGCCCTTTCTGTGCTGCTGAAAGAAAAACACATCACTGAAGGCAAAGGAATGTTTAGCCCCAACTTAAAAATGGAACTTTCCTTTCCTCTCTTGTTTTGAAAGTTGTTATCCCTGTGTCGCGGTTGATCTTTAAACTTTACCCAAATGTATGCGCAGCCAGATGGACTATGAGATTATTGGGATTTGATTTTCAGATAAACCACAAACCTGGATGAGCTCGTGTTATTCCAGATGCATTATCTCCTAATCTTCAGGAAGAGGCTCCTTTAGCGGGAAGGAGCATGGCAGAATCTCCCCCGAAAGAACAGAAATAGCCGTGTCTAATCCCTGCTCTGCCTGGAAAGGAAAATGCTCACCCACTTCCCATGTCAGGGCAGAAATCAGAATTCCTCTCATATTCTTAAAACACTGCAAAGTAAAGACAGACAGTAATCCTCAACATGATTCATTCTTGAGTTATTAAAAATGGAATTCATTTTACCAGAAGGAAAATGATAAACAATTTTAACTTCCAAAGGCAAGGGAATGTTTTTGGTTTAACAACCAAAAAGAGTATGGCTTCTTAGAGCTTGGAGAATGTACACACCGTAATGAAATCTAATTAATTTAATCATCTGAGTAATCAGATAGTTAAGAAAATAAACTAACTAATCAATTGTAATAGTGATTTGCCATTTAGAAGGAAGGGGTTGTAATACACGTGCCAATATTTTCAAAGGAGAAAGATTCACAGCTCCACTCTGCAACCATTTCTTACCATTGTTTCGTTTTTGTCTCATCTATAGGGTGAAAAGAACATTTGTTCATTCAACATGAACTTACTGAAAGCAGCATTTTCTGATCATGGTTCCTACACTGAAGGTTTTTACAATCATATGGACTGTTCTTTTATCCAAGATGTTGTAGGGAAAACAACGAACTTTTGATAAGTTTCCAAAGTTATTCAAACATAAGATGGATAGCCAAATGAATCTCTTCAGAGAGAGCCTAGTCTAACTGATAGATCTTTGCACCAATTGGCCACTGAATCTCATAATTTTTCAATTTCAATCTCCTCATCTTTAAAATGATGGGGAGACAGAAGGTGGGTCTTGCTGATCTCCAAATTCCCTTCCAATTCTTATAAAATACAATTTTTGGTATTTAGTGAGTAATCACATTGTGCAGAGTGCTTACCTGGATGTAGCTCAGTACTTTCCTTTTTTTAAGGGCAAAGCAAGATGGTATCGTGAACTGCTAAATATTCCATGGTGATTTTTAGAGGATTCCTCAAGCAGATGGTTCTCTTGTTCTTAGAGTAGTAAAAGGCTCCTAAGGCTTACAAGAGTCAAGTTGCATTCTTTCAGACTGTCCCAATGTTGATGATATGCACAACCTAATAAATCTTTCTGTCATTATATTTCTGTTTTCCATTTGTGGGTCATTTCTCAGTTGGTACAATCATTATATTTTGCTGTTAACTCATTCCTTGATTCTTTTGTTTGTTTGTTTGTTTTAAAACTTCCGTATTAACTGTCTTTGGGGTGATGAGGATATGTTCAGAGTATTGCTAAGTTTAGACTGATTGAATTCAGTTGAGGTCTGAATGGTCTGTTCATTTATTGGACAAGAGTTTTTTAGGCATTTACCATCCTGTCACTTGAGCCCACACATCAGACAGCCAATCAGAGTTACACATCTGTAGGCATAGATACAGTTACACATCTGTAGGCATAGATAGTTATATACCTGTTAAGTGAGTGACTCCCAGTCTAAATTACCTTGACCCAATTCAAGTTTTCCATCAGGGTTTTAGAGTCCTTGCCAACTCCTTTTCCTAGTCCCACTTTCTGTTCACTTCCGTGCTCTCCTGCTCCAATTTCTTTTACACTCCTTCTCTCTCTTCTTCATGTTTTCAGTTTCTGCCTTTTCAATTACAAAACAGTTATTTTACTCAGCTATAATATTTGTTTAATAATACACTGTCCTTAATTATTCTGTTACTCAGAATCCTCAAACCACTTTATCCCAAGATACAAATACCTAGACCTGGGTTCAAGGCTCTCCATATTCTAAGACAACTAAAATGTTCAACCACACTTCAAAACATTTATTTCAAGTCAGACATACAAGTCCCCTTGTGCCACAAATACAGTAAGTCCACACTTAACATCATCAACAGGTTCTTGGTAATTGTGACTTTAAAGGAAACAACAAATAATGAAACCAATTTTACCATAGGCTAATCGATACAAACAAAAGTTAAGTTTCTACAGCATATTTCTGGTCACAAAAACATCACCAAACTTCTAAATAAATACCAAAAACACTTATAATAATATTAAACATTGAAAAAATGTGAGTTACACATAAATTTAAGAAAGAATAATAAAAACAGGTAAGATAATTATTTATCCAATTTTGGGTGAATCAGTGGGTGATGGCAGCCCTCGTGGCAGTAGGTTAAATCAAGGAATAAATTTTTGTAAAGTAAAAATTGTAAGGAGCACCGCCTCCCACCACGAAGTTCAGAAACAAACAATCACAAATATGGTGCAATCCAGGAGCACTTTTGTATCTCGTTACTTGTTGTCATGTATTTCTATGATTATCTTAGACTTTCTGGATTTTTATTTTACAATGATTATATTCATTCATTCATACTTTTTCTAACCCGCTTACTCTAGTTCAGGGTTCAGCAGGTGGCTGGAATTTATCACGGCAGCTTAAGGTGCAAGGTGGGAACCAGCCCTGGACAGGAGCCATCCCATCGCAGGGTGCGCTCACACACACCCCCACACTCACTCACCTTGGGACCACGTAGACACCTAATGGGCACATCTTTGAGATGTAGGAGGAAACCGAATGACCTGGAGCAGTCCCAGGCAGACATGGGGAAAACATACTGACTCGACACTGATGGTGGCCCTAGGCAAGAATTGATTTTTTCCCTCATCGATGCTATAATGAAACAATGTTGAAGGAAAGAACCCATTGTACGTTGTATGGAGTCCCACTTCCATAACTTCATTCACAATAGTCCCCTTACCCAAGATAGCTTCTTCTTTCTCTATGCCATTCTTCTAAATTTGACACACTTCTAAAGTGAAATTGCAAAGCTGATCACCTAAGTCCATGACGGGCCAAGCTATCCTCAGTATTCCCATGACTTCTTTTGTTTTGTTCATGGGATACTAGATTGTATACTTTCTTATATTTTTTCTTTTTTATATGTCTTATTACAACCAATAGAGTATATCTTTCCCAAGGTCATACATCTAATCAGCAAAACCAGGGTTCAAATGCTCATCAGGCTGTTTGCAAGCCTATGCATGTGTTTCTCACTTATCATTCAGAGAAAATATGAAAGGAGAATCATCAGGATATAAGAACTAATTTTGAATGGGTAGAAATAGAGAAATTAGCACCCTTAACAGAAAACAGAGAAGACTTTTCATTAGTCTTGGAGTTGTGCTCATTCTTAGAATTGGCGCAGGTAGCAGAACCCACAGCAGATGTATCAATTGGGAATTTGAAAATTTGTAATCAGGGCTCAGAAATGATAACAGGCCCCAGACATGTAAATTTGAAAGTCATAATAATAAAAATCAAAAGATTTTAATTTTGACAGTGGTTGTAGGGAGTAACCATCTAATTCCTTATTTTCTACGTGGTACATATATCTCTATAGAGGTCAAATGTGAGAAAATAGATACAGTCATTGAGCAAAATAGAACAAAGGACTTTGCTTTTTAAGAATAGCCATAATTTATGAGCAAAAGGAAGATAAAAAAATGGAAAAGAAAAAAAAATAAAACCAGGATAGCTGAGGTCATGGCAACAGTAATATCTGCTGATTTTAGTATAGATTCTATCACCTCAATCCCTATTTCCAAACACCAAGGATCTTGTGTCGACAGGTCAAGATAATTGCCACTAGATGGCACTCTAGGCTTCAGAGGCCTGGCACAAACCTGTATTTAGGCACTAACTGATGAGGATTTCTTCAACAATCTTTTAAAAGCCAAGAGTGCTTCTGTAAATAAAATTCATTTATTGAAATATCAGTGTAAATATTGATAAGCTTTATGGACTGCAAAAATGCTAAGGGTAATAGAGTTTTTTTCATATAAGAATAAATAAAATAAAAACCCATTCCAAATTAGGCCTTCAGTATTTAACTGTTTCAATACACATTATGAAATACTTTCAGCTATGACAGTCTTAATATCTCTCTTTTCCTGAACCAAAAGTGGCTGGGAATATATACACTTTTGTCCTAACCCTAATAGTTTTCCCAAGAGTTGACTCCAAAGCATTGTTGGTGTTGGAGATCTGGAAATATATTTCTGTGATCCTTGACAATCTCAACTAAAAATCAATGGCTCCAGTTGCTTCCTGTACAAACTAAGTTGTTAATTGGATGCGTATCCAAAATACCTTTGTATGAAACAGACTTCTGCAGGGCCCACAGAACATCAAAGAACATATTATAGCAATGACTTTTAGTTGTCTACTCAATATTCATTCTCCCTTTCTTCCTTACTATTAATATTAGAGCATTGAATTTGTTCTGGTATGCATGCTCCCAATTAAAGACACTACAATTCTCAGCCTTCCTTCCAAATAGAGGTAGTCAGGGGACCAAGTTCTTGCCAGTGAACTATCAACTTAAGTTGTTGAACAGGGCTTGGTGGTGGCATCTAACTCAATGAGCATGCACCGTTTTCCATTTCTTGCTTTTTCTTCTTTCTGCCGGTAATACAGACATGATGGTTGCAACGGCAGTAAGTCATTTTGCAACCATGAACTAATCCTGGGCTAAAGATTTGGAGCAGAAAGGCAAAGTTAGTTTCCTTTTGATTTCATGAAAGCATCATTTTGGGTGGTAAAAAATATCAAATCATTTAAACCACTTAGTTTTTGAGGTCTCTGTACTTGAGGCAAGCACAAACCCTAACTGTTAGATCTCATATGTGTATGCCTGTATGTGATACCACATGTAAATGTATACCTGTATCCATGTATTTATCTGTAGGCAGGCAGATAGAAGGATAGATGAACAAGTAGACAGATACATATAGAATAGAGTCTTGATGTCTTTTGTATTTATCAAAAAATAAATATATGTAGATGACACTGTGAGATATTCTCCAAAAATCTATGTAATGCTACTCAGTGTTTATTTATCTAATTAATTAATCAGTTAATAGAAACATCATGACCCCAAGGGACCTTAGCAGTTTTATTTTCCTGTAAACTAGCACTTAACAAAATATGAACCCTTGATTACTACAGTTACTACAGCATTTAACAAAATATGATCCACTGCTGAAATTTCTTCAAACACCAAATGGGTTCCCTTGGATTTGAGACTGATGGTGTATATTACAGTCTTTGAGAGAATCTGCACTAGAGAAACTTGTTTAACTTTTTCTTTTCCTAACATACCTGATTATAAAATGCTTTTTATTTTTTAAGCAAAATTCCAAACATCCCTCAGAGCAAGTTAGCAGTAAAATGTTGGCAGGAGGTGCTTAGATCTCTTTGCATGTCTAACAGGAAAGCACATAATTGTGTTCTGGACCTTTCTCTGCAGAAGTCAAAGGAGAGGAGACACTCAGGGAGGAAGGGTCTTTGTGGTGATCACATTGTCAAAATCCACCTTAAGGAGCTCAAGGAATGTCAAGGCTTAGAAAGGGCCACTGGTGCTATTTCTTTGTCTGATGTCCCTATGGCCTCTAGCCTAAGTATAAGTTCACTTGACCCTCAAATATCCGTTAGCTGGTCTCCCCAAAAAATAATTTCTAGTATCTCTTTTGGAAAAGGATAAAGAAATTTTAATAATTTGCATTTTGAATCATCTTATTTGCAAATTTCCTGGACATTCAAGTAACTTGAAAGTGGCTGAGCAGTTTCTCTGTCTTTCAGACGCCCGGGTTTGTTCTTGGAGTGCTAGTTAACCTTAGCAAAAAATTATTGTCAGCAATAAATATTTACTTTCCAAAAATATCCTGAGGAGACTGGAAACAATATGGGCAAATCTCTCTGGTACTGTTTTTTCATTTAGAGATGACAAAAAGTCTAGAGAAAAAGTGACAGTTTTAAGGGCTTTAAAAATATCTAATGCTTTAGGTTCGAAATTGGCAGTGAGCCAGGCCCTGTCTTAAAGGGACAGGCACTTTATTATACTTTCTAATTCTTCCAAAGTCTGTCTTTAGGATATATGAGCTGCCTCTAATATGACTACTCTATTCTCATCCTCTAGTGGTATACTCTGGTCTCAGCTCATAAATTGAAAATTGAGGATCTGTAAATCAAGGCAGACTATTTCAGAGAGCCATTGTGAATTTCCAGTCAAATCTTCCAGTTTATCTTAAATATTTCATCTTAATGTCACCTTAAGAAAAGTCTTTCATTCAAGTAAGTTACAACATCCAGTTCTAAACTGATTACACTTCTCCACTGACCTTCTGCTAGGAGACTGCTTTTTGTCATTAATGTCATTTCTGCTGACCTATTATTGGACTAAAGGGAGATTTTTTTCCCCCAAATCCTGAATTATTTGACTAAAAACACAAAGAATAGGGACCCAAATGTTGAAAGTCTACTAGCTGCTTTAAAGAAAGAAGCAATTGAAAGGGTCATTTTCTGTTCATTATTTGCTATTTATATTTTTATTACCATGTTTAAAAATGACCAGGCTAAATATTCAAAGTATGCTGAGGTCTGAGGTAACTGAGTTGGATTACTCACTGAAGCATCTACTCCTAATTAGTTGCCAAACATCCATTGTAAAAATTACAACTTCTAGGTATATTCATAAATACGTGAACTTCTGCTAACTCTGATTGCCCTTGGATGGCTTTTAAAAAATTGCTTCACTCCTTTTTCCTTCTTTGGAACCACGTTCAACAGGTTAAATGGAGTTGAGGCTATTTCCATGTCTGTTTGTTTATACAGGAATCAACATATCCCTCCCTTAACTCAGCCACTAACAAGTCTGATGTTGAATTTTCTTGTCATCTGATCTAGCATTTAATAACCTGTCAGTTGAAAGGACTTTAAGTAAACATTTTCATATAATATTTAATGCAATTCAAGAGTATGTGCCCTGAGGCCAAAGATGAATAGACAAGAGTAACAAGACTTCCTCCTTAGTAATATATATGTATTTCCACACATCCTAATCCTTTAGTCCTTGAGACTTACAGGCAACAGCCTTGGATCCACAGGAATCCAAAAATAAATAAGGTAGTAATATACTTTATGATTCAACTTCCTGTGCAAGAGCCTCTTAATTGCTACTCTCCACTCTCTCTAGTGACCTCCCACCTACAATCGACAGAGAAGTAAGGAGCAAGGCTATTCTATTTTTGCCAAAATAACTTGAGATTAACTTGGTATTAAACTTTAAAACTTGTCAGGTATCCAGTTTTCCCAGGAGGAAGAATCCCACTTGGGTCAAGGTTGGCGTGTTAGATTAACTAACTAGTCCACACCAGATCTGAGGACAGGAGGGCAGCTTGACAGCTGCATCAAGTCATGAATCTCAAAAGACTGAGGCTAAGGTGGTAAAATTCATGTGTGTGAACTGGTCCAGGTATCAGATAATAGAATATAGGGTAGACTAATGACAAATTGGTATGCTCATACCCCCAACTCCTAAATGCGTTCCATTTCAAACTTTAAAATAACTGTGCCACCCAAAAATCAAAGAACACAGAAGGTAGAATTTGGTCTGCCAGCCTGAGATCCTGGTCTTCATGATAAGCATGAATTAGACCAAAGACTATAAAATACAACCCACCTGGCCCAACCAAGAGACACAATAGATAATAAAAATTAACTATTCAGAGAACATCATGAGCCATAATCTCATGCAATTGATTCACTATTTTTCTATGCTTTCAAGGGACCATTTATATAGAATTCAAAAAATGGAACCAAGACCAGATTTAGATTGTTGTCTAGTTCAAAAGTTGAGCTGCCTGATAGTTGCTTTTCCATTGAAAAATACATGACACTGACATTGCCAGAGAATACGTAGTGCACTTTTAAAAATAAAAGGAAAATGTATGTGAATCAGAAAAAAAATGACAGTGGATTAATTATCTTTTTTTATCATCCGGTTTTCTAAAAAATCACCCTATGTGCTCATTATTGGTATTTTGATTTTAGCGTTACAATGTATTTTCACTCCCTATGGGCCTTTGCCAAACTTCTTGTCTTTAAATTTAACCAATTGCAAGAAATACCTCTTTTTTCTCTCTCTTGAAGTTAAAGGGGTGACTTCTCCACCTCATTAGACCTGAGTTGGCCCAGCAGAGAAAATACTCACTCCATCTAGCTCATACCCTATGCTGTACGTAGGTCATCCTCAAAATTCAAAAATTTAGTATGATAGTGATGTGTACAACTGAATCAACCCTTCTCACCTCCAGCATGCAGGCAAGTAGCTTTTCTCCCAAAAAAGAATTGGACACAATCCTTATACTGTTCCCTGCTGGCAAAGTCAAAGTTGATTTAAAAAGAGAATCACTATCTTGTAGTTAACTACTTTTAGTGTGGCTACTAATGAACATTTTCCCCCCCAACAACAATATCTAAAAGGACTGCTTTCCTCTAACAAGACTTGATATCTCTCCAATCATGATTATAGAGAGCACTGAGTCACACCCCACAACAAAGGCCTTAAAGAAAATTTAAAAGCTCAGAATCCAACGTCCAATTCATTGTGTTTGATGGTCTATGTTTGCTTCATTAAATACATTATAGATTATATCTGTCAAAACTTTCATTCTGTAAGGAGAGTGATAGAACAACAACTTAACATGGGAGCTTAATAACGATCCCGAAAACTCCTACGTAACTCATTAAGCAAAGCTATGTGTTCAACAAATAAAAGTGGAAGTCTCCCTCCTCCATTGAGCATTGTCAAACCAATGACGCATTCTAGTTTGAATTCTGAACGGGATTCAAATTTTTCCTTCTCTTTACCTCATCCCAATCCCTGAATTCCCTTTAGTAACATTTATATTAAGAAATAAAGATACCCTACTTTTAAACACCCTAGACTGGGTTGAAGCAACTATCATTGTACTTTCCCATTATGTTAATTCTGCAGTTACCACAGAGCTGACTTCTTCCTAGAGAACATCCCAGGCACCATCATTTAAAAATGGCTTTTAAAAAATAGTTGTTAAAGGGCCGGGCACGGTGGCTCACACCTGTAATCCTAGCACTCTGGGAGGCGGAGGCGGGCGGATCACTCAAGGTCAGGAGTTCAAAACCAGCCTGAGCAAGAGTGAGACTTCGTCTCTACTATAAATAGAAAGAAATTAATTGGCCAACTAGAAATATATAGAAAAAATTAGCCAGGTAT
>CAUYMX010124561.1:0-33132 GCA_963573855.1 Lepilemur septentrionalis
ATTAACTGTACACCTTGGTAAATTCACTGAAAATCATTTAATTATACACTTAAAATGGAGTGTTGGTTGTAAGTAGATACAGTTGGAGCACTATGTATGTACTCTATGGACTACTTTGACAGAGTAGATTTTTAAATGTAAGAAGATAAGTCAACTTGAGTGGTAATATATTTTGGGAAATCAGCTCACTATAAATTGTGACTGTAAACATTATACTGTACATGCTTTGTAGTTTTCCCCCAATAAAAAAATAAATAAATAAAAAAATAAAAAAAATAAGTGGAACTGCAAGAGTGGAATCAAGAAGACACAGAGTGACTCAACCTTTCACCATTTTGTGAAAAGTTACGAGAAGTAAACAGACCAGTAAAGTTACAATGTGATTCAGAAAACAAAGCTACTAGAGCTATAATTCTAGGCCCAGTGGGAATCTGGGTGTGATAAATAAAAGTTTCTTATCATATTGATAGGAAAAACTTATCCAAATGGCAATAAAGACTTTTAATATTTCTGTTAAAGTAGGTTCTAATTAGTTCCACGAATACCTCAATGTGGGACAGGAATTCTTGCCTCGCAAGAGAAAACCAAAGTCTGTTCTTTTCTTTGCCTGAAGGTACGTACTGGATTGGGTACCAAATTATCCACTTTATTTCTCTTCCTTATTTAATCCTCAATATGCCTTCCTTTCCCATTCCCTTCTTCAAATACCTAGTACCCTGATTATAGCCTGTTACTTGCATCGATTTGGTATCTAGAAGTGGGCATTAGTCTATGGATCAAAAAGTTTATCACACTTTCAATGTGTTCTCCAAAGAGGCAAAACTGAGGGTGAACAGCATTCAGATGAGCTTCCTCCAACTATACATCTATACATCCTCCATCAAACCTTTTGCTATGAGGTAAATCTCCAAACTTCCCCAGCATTCCAACTTTTACCTGCTTGGAAACACCACACTCAGCTAAGCGTCCTCCATCTGTATTTTCCACATATCTTTGATACACAAACTTTTGTTCTAAACTAATACACTATATATTTCTAGCATTCCAGTAAGTCCAATATTCTGCTTTCAAGAACCAAACATTAATCAGTGCAAAATCCACCTCCAATATTGACTGCCTGAAAATCAAAATAATAGGGAACAAGAACACTGACTTTGATCTTGTGACAATTCACATGGTAATTTTATGTTTACATGCCGGCCTCCCACACTGCACCATGAACTTCTTAAGAGACAGGCCTATTTCTTATTTTAACAACAATAATTATGACGACAATAATAACAGCAGCTAATTTATAGAGAATTCATTCTCTGCCGTGCTCTGCTCTAAGTGCCTTTACATGAATTGTTTTCTCTCATCCTCTTTACCATTCAATGATGTAGATACTGTCATTGATCCTTTTACTGAGACACAGAGAAATCAGATAACTTGGCCAAGGTCACATAGTTCGTAGGTAGTGGAAATAGGATTCAGACTTAGAAGGCCTGACTTGATATTGATTCAACAGGCCTGGTCTGGCATCCTCACACTTGTATTTTTAAATAGTTCTAGAAGTGATTCTAATGAAAACCAGAAGTTTTTCTCTTTTGAAGGAACAATAATGATGCTTAAAAGCCCATTTGAGTGTGTTAAGTACCCAATGCTTAAATAAAGCACTTTTATCTCAGAATTACCAGACATTTAAGTGGTTGCCAGAAAAAAAAAAAAAAAAGACCAACATTAAGGTTGGTTTTTGTAGAAACTCAACACTCACCATTTTCTTCATGGCAATAATCAAATCCCGCCACGCTACACCTTCGAAAAACCATCTTATTCTCAGTGAGGGTTCCTGTCTTGTCAGAAAAGAGGTACTGAATCTGTCCAAGATCCTCCGTGATGTTCAGGGACCGGCACTGAACGGTGGAGTCCATTTTCTCATTGTAGAAATCCACATCACTTTGAATGAAATATATTTGTCCCAGCTTCACAATTTCAATGGAAACATAGAGAGAAATGGGAATCAGGACCTGAGAAGATCCAAACAATTTAAAAAATGTTACAGTAGGTTAAAGAAAGGATGAGAAAATGAATGTAGCTGGACAAGCAGCAAAGATCTTAACACTTTATGATAAAATTACCTGTAATAAAATGATCATGGTCCAAAACATATAGAATCCTGCCAACACTGGTGATATGGTATGTCCATCAGGCTCGGGGATATTAAAAAAGAGTATGTTTTCGTATCTGCTCAACCAGATTCCATGACCTTCCAAAAAACACACAGACATCAAAAAGATGCTACCTATATATTACGCAAACAAAAAACTTTATTCCTAATGGAGAAGGAATGAGAGTTTTCATTTTAGTGGAATACCAACTGTTTGTTTTTGGACACAAACTCAAATCAAAAGGCTACACACTCTCCTGTCCCTGTTTCTGTATCTTTCAACCTCTTTTCACGTCCCTTCAGTCCTGTGGCAATGTGCAAGTGGGTAGGGTCAACATTAAGGTTTTTCAAGCCAAAAGACGAGAGCGGTAAGGTGAAGAAAAAGATGACTACCAAAACAAAGCTCCCTTGCAGAAGTCAAACATTCATAAATACCATTTTAAAATAAAGTAAATTAACGTCCTGTTGAAAAGATGTCAGCAAATAATCAAATTTTACCTACCCAGGGCACCAGTTAAACACATTATGACCAGAAGCAGGACACACCAGAGGACGTCCGTATTTGTTCTTCTTTCTAATTTGCTGCGTTTATACCGCGGCCCGCTGTTGTTCAGCATTGCTTTGGTTTCATGACCTGCGCAGGACATGTAACATGGCAGAAAAGAGATGCATTAAAACCATGAAGCAAATATCATACTTAAAAAACTCTCTGGCAGACAATTTAACAAAATGGAGTTACATAACATATTATGTACATATCACTACATATATCATGTATATGTACATATCACTACATATATCATGTATGTACATAACATATCACTTTAGTCTGCTTTTGTGATCCATTTAGAAAAACAGAGACCAGTGATTAAGTTTACCAAGACAGGATTTTCTTTCTGCTTTTTGCAGATTGCATTTTTGAGCAAATGAAAAATGTTAACTTGTAGAAATGCACAGAGGAGACAAGGATGAAAATCAGAAGTATAACCAACCTGCATAAACCACAATGCCCACAACAGCCTCTGTGTTTCTAATGGTGCATCCTCTAAGCAACAGATTTTCTTTACTGAGACCCACACGTTCTCTGTTGGAATGCTCTCTATAAGAAAGACAGCAGATAGATTTATTTTTCAATAGCAACAGTGGGGATATAAAAACAAAACTCATGGTCCTTGAGTGTTCTTGATTTGGAGCAATAAGTTAGGCATTTCACAGGAAAGGTTTCACATCTCTGGCCTATTTACTTCTCTTATTTCAGTTACTTGCTTTAGCTAGAAAAAGATGCAACAAGTTTCTATCTACCCTTGTTTCCTGTTAGTCACTGTTTGCCAACTTCTATTACTACAAAATCTCAAAAATATTCTGACCTAAGGATCCTGATTTTCTAGTATAAACTCTATATAGGGCAACTTAGTAATTGATGAAAGAAAAATTCTTGATAGAAGTAGAAAATTACTATTTTCAACCTGGATAAAATCAAGAATCATTTCAGGCAAATGGTAATTGGTGGCTGCTAAAATCATTGCTTCAAAGGCTGATGGGGAGCCTTGTAATAAAAGAATGAGGCTGATAACACCAAACTTACCATGGGACAAGGAGACATCACGGGCCTCCTGATTTATGGGAAAGGAAGTCGTGGCCCCACAGGCCCAATCAAACCTCCATCAGGGCATCTCAACCTGGGGACTGTGGCTTCAGAGAATCTGTGAAGCCTTTGAAACTGTATGCAGTATTTTTTTTTGTGTGTGTGTGTGTATATACGTGCATATATGTGTTTATTTTCTAGGAAGAGAATCTGTTTCTTTCATCAGTTTCTGAAAATGATGCCCCTTGACAGTTTATAGATAATAAGAGGGCCAGAGAAACACGTTAAATGTTACCATAAGGATGCAGTTGGCCAAATCTAAAATACGGTAAATTCTGCAGGCAAAATGACTCAGTTTGTTCAACAAATGAACGGGGTGGGAAGAAGAAAGGAACAGTGAAGGGGAGATCAACATAAAAAAGAGGCAATCAGCTCAATGTAGAATGTGGGAAATGCGATAAGCTGAATGACCCAATTTCTTCAGAGAGGAAATTTCGAGACATATCAACCACAGGCAATGTGTAGACCTTATTTTGATCCTGGTTAGAATAAAACAACCCTTAAAAAAAATCACTTTTGAGACAACTAATTGGAGAAGTATGAAGAAAGACTTGGCATTTGATGACATTAAGGATGCTTCTTATGCATTGGGTATGATATTGGTATTACGGTTGTCATTTTTAAAGTCCTTATCTGCTACAAGTAAATAGTGAAGGATTTACCGTGAAATCACATAATACAAGGCTGGGGAAGGAAGCGGAGGGACAAGGGAAACAAAGCTGGCAAAACTGAAACAGTTAAGGCTCTGTGACGGCACATGGGTACTCATTGTACTTTTCTTTCCACTTTTGTATGTTTGAAATTTTTTGTAATAAACCGTTTTAAAATGATCAAAGTAATTACTTGACTAAATTACTGTAGTGGCAAAAATACAGAGCAAAATCATTGGAATATTTAAACAAATAAGCAAAGAGTAATTTTTCACATATCTTTAAAATGTCCTCTTAATTTCAGCATTAAAATTAGGTTGTTTTCTAAGCGATAAACTTCAGTCTACAAGCTGTTGCTCCTTTATTACATATATGAAAACTGTCAATATATCTGCTATCTGGGATTACAGTGAAAAGAAAATAAAAATTCTTCAAAGGAGGTTTCGTACTGCAAAGAAAGAATAAAATAGATTTGTCATTTCGCTCCCATAATCTGTAAAGTACTTTTTTCTAATAGGTATATGTTTACATTTCTTTATATGCACAGGCTCACGTACAAAGAGACGGTCAGAGCTAGAAGCATCACGTTTAATCTAATTCAACTTTTTAGTAAAACAGATGAGGAAATTAATTCCCAATATTCACATTTCCATGTAACATTACCAGGTAAGCACCAGCTTAAAAAAAAGTATATATATATATATACATACACACACACACATACATATAGGTAAATACTCATCAAATTATTAAGAGAAGTTAAATTTACAGATGGCTAAACTTATAGCCTTTAGTTATTTGCCATGGGTGTAAGTACACAAAAGTTCTATTGAGTTAAGTATGACTGCAACACACAATTCCACTCACACCCACAAAGGTAAGTCATATATCACTCACAGGAAGCCTCGGAATCTGTTGAGGTCATTGTTTGGACTTTCACATTCTATCCTACTGGAGAACTTCTCCGGATCAACTTCAGAGTCCTAAAAATATTTTGAAAAATCACTAAACAAGAAGAATTCAAGGTTAAACCCTTGATACTTAAGTGTGTTGTCACCTCCATCAATTCTTAATAAGGCTTTTTTGCCACAAAGTTTATATCATTTTTCCCAGATTAAAGAAAGAATAGGCATAATTAGGGGACCCATAATTGGGATCAGAATGGTCTTAAGCATTAACGAACATCTGTAGGTGATGGGAATGTCTGAATCATTTATTGAAATTTATGCAGAACTCTCCAGAAGAGAGTTCTTCTTATAAATACTCTCTTATCAAAGAAGCACTGAAAAACTGACAATATTTTTGTTGTTGGTCTTTAATCATATAGGTAATTTCCGAGATTAAATATATATGTGAACACTTTGAACACACATGCATTTGATCTCAGCCAAATTTCATAAATAAAATTTAAAAATAAGCTGGACGTCAATGTTTTAAAAAATTCTCTAATGGATCAAACAGATCATTTTAATATGCTTTATGAAATGAATGAGCAAATAAGCAAAGAGTCTTTATAAAACACAGATCCTATAAGTTACAGGTTCACTAAGAGTAAGTCAAGTCAACCTCCTTTCTTTTATTTTTATATGACTTTTTGGCTACTAAAATAAATGCTATGGTATTTATATAGCTCATAAAAGAGTAATATGTATATCATAGAAAGCATATAAAAAATGTGAATGATATGATCATATGATTTGATTTGCTAATAACATCTACGGAGTTCTTTTGATGTACTAGCAGCTACTATGCACTTTAAATATATTAACTCATTTCTTCTCCACAACTCCATGAGGTAGCTACCATAATTAGGCCTAATTAACAGATGAGGAGAGAAACACAAAGAGTATCAGTAATTTGCCAAAGCTCTCAAAACAAGAAGGAATTTGGACCAGGATGACAATCAAGGTCATTGGATTCTGGAGTGCTCACCCTTAACTGAGCCCACAGTGTGCTGATTAATCAACCAATCAACTGACATCGGCCTACAAGTAGGTATTTCATGGTACAACAGAAATTTAAGTTGTGCAAGATTTTTACCAATATCTCAGGTGCAGGACTACCTACAACAGTGAAATGACAGTCGGCTGAGGGACATTAATCGTGGAGGATCTAAATGACAGCCATAGGTAGAAAGACGGGCAAAATGAGACATAAAATTTGCCAAAGATAAGGGTATTAGTAGGCTAAAACACTTTTTGGTTTACAAGGTGAAGGAACTCTGACTTAATAGTGGTTCAGGTGGGCCGGGTGCAGTGGCTCACGCCTGTAATCCCAGTACTCTGGGAGGCTGAGGCAGGAGGATCGCTCAAGGTCAGGAGTTCAAAACCAGCCTGAGCAAGAGCGAGACCCCGTCTCTACTAAAAATAGAAAGAAATTAATTGCTCAACTAAAAATATATAGAAAAAATTAGCCGGGCATGGTGGCGCATGCCTGTAGTCCCAGCTACTTGGGAGGCTGAGGCAGGAGGATTGCTTGAGCCCAGCAGTTTGAAGTTGCTGTGAGCTAGGCTGATGCCACAGCACTCACTCTAGCCTGGGCAACAGAGTGAGACTCTGTCTCAAAAAAAAAAATAAAAAATAGTGGTTCAGGTAAAAAAATAATAATAATAATAAAAGGCATTAAATTTTAAAATACTTTATCTCAAGTGCTTCCAGAGAAAGGGAAGGGAAACTGATATTTAGGCATGATGCATATGATGTTTCTACATATATGACTGCGTTCCAACCTTACAGCAATGCTATGAAGTAGATACCATCATTTTCATTTTAAGATAAAGAAACTGATGCATGCAGTGTTTCAGTGACCTGCCCAAAGTCACACAGTAGCTAGTGGCCGAGCGGGATTCATTTAAATTCATGTCACTATAACGTCAAAGGTGTTGGTTCCCGCAGCACGGCACAGTGAGCTAGGTGGCATGAGAAGCCACAGAAGTCTTAGAAGGTTTGGTATGTGAGTAATTGTAGATTTTAGAAAAATGAACAACAAAATGTAAGATATAAAATCTAACCCTCAGAAAAATAATGAGCAGGTGATTACTTCCCTTGGAAAATAATTTTCCGAATTGCAAAATAATTCTGTATAGGTTCCTTTAATTCCATTACAGAAAACACGATCACCAGACTGAAATATGCGAACTCCAAAGTCCTATCCTTTTATCTATAAAATATAATACACTTTCACTGATATCTGGAAATGGAGTAAACCTTCTGGGATTCTGTTTTGTCATGGCAAAAATGAATTAAATTTCCCTTTATCTGCACTGTGAAAATGAGCTCAGTCATCTTCTGGAAAAAAAATGTTAATTAGTCACCAACTGAGAACACATCACTCACCTGCTCTGCATGTCCTCGAACCACCTGCCTCTGTTTTAAGTTGCTCTCTCCATCCAGACCAGAAGTCTCAATGTGACAGATCCCATCCGGATCGGTGGAAAAGAGTAACACCATATCCGCAGGAATGACCTCGTTACAGGAGAGGCGGATAAAGTCCCCGACAGTAACATCTTTCCAGCACCGGTCAATGTATTTTTTCTCTTTCCTAAAATTGAAAAAGAAAAAAAAGTTTAAAAAGAATATCAAGCCCAAAACATGTAAAATAGTGTGTAAAGTATGTACAAAGTATTAAGGTGAACTGTCGTCTATTAAATGCTAAAAAGGAAGCAACAGAATTGGCCAAACCTAAATTCCACAAATGTTTCCTGAAAATGTAATAACTAAGCGACTAAAGCATATTTTTCAGCTCTTTTTTTCCCATGGGATTTTGAACTATTATGTTGCTTGAGTGCAATTCTGGAATAAAATTAAAATTAACAGTTCATGGGTTTATTCATGTGCAAAGCAGTTCCTGCATCCTGCTTTGTGGTCAGGTACCAAGGACGTAGAGGTACGTGAGATACATCATCTGCTCTCAGAGAGCTTCCCATAAGGCAGATAGGATGGATAATTAAAGAGAGCACAAAAGCAATGAAATAAAACACATAGACACAATATTTGGAAAATCATTATACCACCGTATCAACACCTCTAATTATTATTGAACGGAAATTTTGCATAAAATAGTCCCGAGTCTGCTGCATCTGATTCCTAGAAAGGAGAATAACAAATTTTTTTCCCTTCTCAAAGTACAGGTTTCCTATTCTGTACATCTTTTTAAGGGACAGACGCATCATTTAAGATTGACTTGCATCAAATACCCTGCTTTACGTTAAAGCTTTTGTCAAACTGCTCATGCCTTTTCAGACCAACAGCATTCATTATGCTCCACAAAGCATTTTCCCATTAGCAGGATGAAGAAATTCGCACGGTAGAATGTCCTATCAGCTAGTTAAGAAGCATTTCATACACTATGCTACCAACAAATGTTAGGAAGGTCTGTCTCATTCTCTGACTCCCAAATATCCATAAAAATTTTGGCATTTGTTACAAAAATACACTTATTTTAAAAACAAAGTTATTTTCTACTATACAGGGTATCCCAAAAGCCTTCATACAAAGGCAATTTTGTAAAATTTTGTAATGTATATTTTCTAAATAAATGTACATTTAGCTACAATTTCCCATTTTCCCCACGTGTGGCAACTTTCGGGACACCCTGTATTTACAAGGTTAAATACTCAAGTTCACTGTCAAAGAATCCTGGGAGACAGTTATTTTCTAAGTTATATGACCTATCTATTAAAAATTATTAATTCATCAGATTAAAGAGAAATGCCCCCTTGGATCAACACTTCCATGATTTCTGCTATACAGAATTATATCAGATATATCAGCTTAAAGAGCATCTAAGAAGTACATTTTCAGGACATAGATTCTCAAAATACCAAATATACAAGGTTGAATCCAGCTAAAGGAATTTTTGATTATCCAAAGAGTTTGACAGTCCTCAGAAAAAGGCAAATCAATAGTTTATTCAGTCTTTACCAAACTTTTCCCTAATGTCTGTGCATACCAACTCATTCACCCACGGAAGGATGTAACAGAGAGAAAATCAAATAAACACAACATTATCAACTCCAAAGTAGGACTAAAACTCAGTAATTATTTATATATAAAAATTTGGGCCAGGTGTGGTGGCTCACAGCTGTAATCTTAGCACTCTGGGAGGCTGAGGCAGAAGGATTGCTTGAGCCCAGGAGTTTGAGGTTGCTGTGAGTTAGGCTGACGCCACTGCACTCTACCCAGGGCAACAGAGTGTGCCTCTGTCTCAAAAAAATGAATTTGCATTCAAACATACGTATCTTAAGCATTCTTTCCATTTGCTAAATTTGCCATTAGCTGAGTAATCTTAAAATTGGTCAAAATCTGGACTTTGTCATACAATCATTGTAAAATACTATTTCTTACAGCTATTTTTTGAGGGTAGAGACTATACCAACATTTCATCTCTCTATCCCAGGGATATTATAAACGCTCAAACATTATTGGAAGAGTCATACAACTGTTGCGGTAAAATGTTCCATGGCTTTAATAAGAAAACCATGGACTTAACACTATTATTCCATGTTTTTACACAATACATCCATTTTTTTGGTTCCCTTTAGATTGGACATGAGTATAAGAAAAAAAATTGAACTTGTTTTTCATTATCCAAGTAATCTCACATCATCTGAAAAAGGAGAAAAAGAGTTCTTTCCCCGGTTTTCTTAATAGATCTTTAAAACAAATGTGAAAGCCACTGACGAATTCTAATACTGAACAAAATTCAGAATCCTGCAGGTTTCAGATTAAACATCACTTCTTCAGAGAAGCCTTCTCTAACCTTTTCCGCTTTGGCTCACATAAGATTGAAGACAAGTTATACCTGTCTATACTGTTCAGTAAGTATTAACTTGCATCTAAGAAGAAAAACCCGGGAGCTGCTTATAATATATACCACAGTTCAAAACTCACCTCAATTGAGTTTATTCTTGGCTACACAGACTTTCTGTCTCATAAATACTGGAAATACCAAGTCTCCAGCTCAGCAAATATGCCTCTGAAAAGACCTCCTTTTATGAATATCCTCTCTTGTTGCTGCAATGGGACACCTCTAGTTTGGTGCACAAAAAAAGAATATTCTTCTCCATTCTTCACAATCCTTCTCCTCCACAGATAGCTCCTGTCTTTTCATTTTTATAACCCATTTTGTTTTTCACATTCATTCTTATTTTTCATATCCCATCCTCTTCTTTTTTTTTTTTTTTTTTTTGAGACAGAGTCTCACTCTGTTGCCCGGGCTAGAGTGAGTGCCGTGGCGTCAGCCTAGCTCACAGCAACCTCCAACTCCTGGGCTCAAGCGATCCTCCTGCCTCAGCCTCCCGAGTGGCTGGGACTACAGGCATGCGCCACCATGCCCGGCTAATTTTTTCTATATACTTTTAGTTGTCCAATTAATTTCTTTCTATTTTTAGTAGAGATGGGTTCTCGCTCTTGCTCAGGCTGGTTTCAAACTCCTGACCTTGAGCGATCCTCCTGCCTCGGCCTCCCAGAGTGCTAGGATTATAGGCGTGAGCCACTGCACCCGGCCCCATCCTCTTCTTAATCCTAAATTATTAATGTAACATCTTGGGTTAAAAACTATCTGTTTGCTTTCCTTCTTATGGTATGAAATTTAATTTTTTTCAATTCCACTTATACGTGAGTTATAGAAGCTTTTGCTTTGTCAACTCCTGGGTTGACAATGGCTTATACATTTTTGTTTTCTTCTGACACCTGAATTAAATTCACTGCAGGACTTTTCTAAGAAAAGTTAATTGAAAACAACAATACTAACAACGACAACAACAACAAAAAAACATACAAAAAGGCTTCTGGTAATATCTGTGTGGGAAGAAAAGTCACATTCTGCAAAGTTCCCACTCCACTTACCTACTATAAACTTTAGTTACTAAATTGTTAATCTGTTTGTCAATTTTGTACTTGCGATAATCTTCCAAGCCATCTTTAATTGCGATAATTGTAAGGACCACCACCAGGGGCAGCATGGTGATTTCCTTTTGGAAGGCTTCTACCAAAGGCACCCAATTCAGGACAACTAGGAACAGGAAATATAAATTGGCGGCTCTGCAACCCAAACACAAAAGCAGATGTTAACAAGTCACATCAAGGACTGCTATAAAGAAGCAAAATACCTTACTGTGTTTTCCTAATAGTGTTTTAGTATGCTACAGACGGAGAGCTAGCAAATGTAACAAATCTGAATGAACTACTTATTTCCCTCCTGGACATCTGGCTCATGTCATACTTTAATCAATATGACATACTACTTATTAAATACACAATAGTAAATATCTCCGTGGGACAGTCGAGCTGACAAAAGGTACGACAGGAAATAGTGCCTTTCTAAAGGTTCAGAAAAAGTTAGAAAAATTCCAGAGCTAATGTGTTATAGAAATAAACAAACAAAAAACCCCAAAATCAACTCTCCAGCCTTTTGTATGTGCCAACATTAGATTCCAATGAGGCTCATAATAAGGAGAAAAGCCTGGGTTTTTTTCTTCTTGAGACCAACCCTTCTAATCTTTCTTTAATGCTATTTAGAACCACTGTCTTAAGGAACTTCTTCCATTCCTCTGTTTTATATGTCCAACGACTTCTCCACTGGTTCCTTATTTTTGGCCACAAGGTAAATTCAAGACACCCTTTCCCTTAAAAGAAAAACAAAATCTCAATCCTGCAACCCTGCCCTTGAATTTTTATTACATATTTTCCCATTGATCATGAAACTTCCCAAAAGAATAATCTACACATACATCTTCCTCACCTCCGATTCCTTTTACTTTCTTTATTTCTGTGGACTCAATTATTTCCGTGTGGACTACGTCCAAACCTACAGCTGCAGCTCTGAACTCTGTTCAAGAGTCAGACTCTTACTCCATTGGGTGCACTAGATCGCAGACTCCATGAAAGATGGAAACACCCACAGCACGAGGGTCATTAATTCAACCAGTTCACATCTGTACGTCAAGCACAGCCACTGTTTAATAAATGCGTATGGAACGCATACGCAATGAATAATGAGAATGAACATACGTAGAATGAATAACGAGTGTTGAGAATCTTGATGCTCACGTTAGCGTCTCAAACACAACACTGACAAAAACAAAACAATCCTCCAGCCAAGCTTCTTTTTACCCGTCTCTCATTTTTCTGCTAATCCTTCTGATCGTCACAGCTCAACACATCCATGTCATCGTTTTACTCCTTTCACTTAATTTCCCGGGTCGTACCCGTAGTGTCTGTGACAGGTTGTCCTCTTCATTCCCACATGGTTCTCCCATCCGGTCTCCATCGCCACTCACCAGATTATACACAGCGTCTTCCTGCATGTTCTCTCTGCCTTCAGTTTGCCTCTAAGCCCTTCCGTCTATCCATCCACCACTCTCCACCGTGAAATACAGACGCGAGCATGCTATTCCTCTACTCAGAGCTGTGCCTGCAGACGGAGTCTCAACTCTTCGTCCTGACATCAAGACCCCTCTGCTGGGTTATGCCTACCTGTCAGGGAGAGAGGACCGCTTCCTAGGCTTCCAGCTTGTCTTCTGTGCTACTGCCTTCTTGCTTCCACCCATACGCTTCCTCCTTCTGAAATATGCTTTTGGCCACAGCTCTGCCTTGAAAATCCCACCCTCCCTCCATATTTAACTCAAATGCCACTTTCCCTTCTATCCCTCCAATCAGTATTGTTAGTTATCTCTTTGAGACCTCCATTCCACTTGATAGCGCTTTGTAACGCTCATCGCATCCACTGTGTCTTTTTGTTGTTTGTATACGTATCTTGTTTTCCTTGCTCAACGGAAAACTCTACAAGGAGAAGAGCAACGATTCTGCCTGAGTTTCCTTGAGTGCCTAAACTCACAGCAGAGTGTCAATAAATGCATATTAAACTGAATTACGTCACTGTTTCACCTACGAGCATCTTACAACTGCATGGCTTTGGAGCTCTATCTCCCCACATTATCAAGTAAGGAAAATCTGAAAATAAAAGGCAGCCTGATTTAACGGAAAGGACACTAGAGCAAGAGTGAGAAGCCCCAAGGCTGGAGCCCCTGGCTACTCAGCACTGGCATGACATTGACTAAATGGCAATTTGATTACTAATTTATAGTATGAGAACAACAGTATCTTTTCTGGTAAACAGAAGGCATCTTACCAACTGTAAAGTGCTGTGTGAGTGTAAACAACCATCATCATTCCACAACAGACTCTAGAATTGTCAAGGATGATGTCACAAGTCTCAGGCTTAAGTAACAACATACAGTGTTACGAAAATGAAAAATTTTACATATCAACTAGAGTGACAAAGAGAATTCTAAGGGTGTTTTTGTTTCCCCTAAAATAAAAGTACCTGTGAATGGAATATTACTCAATTTTAAGAAACGACAGTGAACTAGCACCGCTTATATTATCCTGGATTAAGCTTAAGCCCATTATTCAAAGTGATGTGACACAAGACCTGAAGAATGGGCCCCACTTGTACTGGCCATCAAATTGGTACTGACTAACACTATGGTGCTCAAATGGTGGTGGTGTTCACCAGGGATTTGGGGGCTGGGGGGTAGACCCACATCCAAGAGATGTAGAGGGGAGGGCCGTGCTTGAAATGTAGTTGGGGATGGGAATTAGGGGTCTCAATAGGGGAAAGGAATTCCTCTAAAACTGATTTATGTGAATAGCTGTACACCTCGGTAAATTTACTAATAACCATTTAATTGTACACTTAAAATGGAGTAAAGACATGACATGTAAATTACATTTCAATAAAAAAAAATTAAAATATTGGAATTCCAAAAAAGTACCTGTGAAACTGTTCGAATAAATTTCTTGGCACGAAATTCAAAAGTGTGTACTTTGTTGTCCGTATTCGGTTATTCACATAGTCTGCTGAGAACTTTTCATACTCGTCCTTGAAGGGCCAGAGGTGTGGAACAACGACCCGGTGCTTTGCTGCCAGTCTGGGGGTCGGAGGGGACTTGCCGCCGCAGGCAAGCAGCGAGGAGTAGTTGCAGCGCCTCTCCTCGTCATCCCTGCTGGTCCCACCCACGAGCCGCCGCCAGTGATACCTGGCCCATTGGAGAGGCTCGGTCATGTCCAAAATGCGGTGAGACCCAGGCTGTGTAGGTGGCCTGGCAAAAACAAACAAACAAACAACACACTTCCCGTAAGCTTCTGCAAAGTCTTAAAGAGAGTGAAATTTTAACTTTTTATCCATACCAAATAAATATGTAACCCAATGGTTCAACGTATAAGGGAGAAATTAAACTAGTCTTTGGAGCTCCATTGTAACCACATCGTTATTAAAGAAAGCGTACATCTTCCGCCTCATCAACTCATCATCTGATCAAGTAAGCCAGCGGTCCCCAACCTTTCTGGCACCAGGGACCAGTTTCATGGAAGACAGTTTTTCCATGCACCGGGTTGGGGGAGTTGGGGGGTTGGGGGGGGATGGATTCAGGATGATTCAAGCACATTACATTTATTGTGCAGTCAAACCTCTCTGCTAACAATGGTATGTATTTGCAGCTGCTCCCCAGCGCTAGCATTACCGCCTCAGCTCCACCTCCGATCATCAGGCATTAGATTCTCATAAGGAGCCGCAGCCTAGATCCCTCGCACGCGCAGTTTGCAGCAGGGTTCATGCTCCTGTGAGAATCTAATGCCACTGCTGATCTGACAGGAGGCAGAGCTTACGCCGTGGTGAGAGCGATGGCGAGCGGCTGTAAATACAGATGAAGCTTTCTCTTGCTCACTCACCTGCAGCTTACTTCCTCCTGTGCGGTCCAGTTCCCAAAAGACCAATGACCGGTACTGGTCCGCAGCCCAGGGGTTGGGGACTACAGATACAAGCAACAAAAGACAGCATCTAACAGGCCACTCCATAACTTGAAGCGATCAATTTGGGCTTGATGTGTGCAAGCCTCCTAACTTCTCTGATGATCACTTTTTTCATCTTTGCAATGGCAATAATGTCACGTGTGTCAGGAAATTGTTGTGAGGATTCAATGAATAACATGTAAATCACTCAGCATCAGGCCTGATAGAGAGTAAGCCATCAATCAAATTCATTCTGCGTAGCTTATAAATATGGCCACAAATTCCTCCTATCTCTGCATGCCCAGCCCTTTGCCCATTAAGAGGTGGAGTCTTTCTCTACTGGCTGAACCTGGGATCGGCCACGGGCTTTGCTTCGGCTAATGAAACACTTGCAAACACAACACAGGCAGAGGCTTGAAAAGTGCTTTCTCACTGGGGCCTGCTCTCTCTCATTGCTCTTGGGAGCCCTGTAGCTGCCACTATGCGCCCCAGCTGGTCCCCTCACCACTGTAGTCTCTGTCAGTATGTGGACGAGACCACCCACTGCCAGCCGACCACTAACACCTGAGCGTGCCCAGATGGCACAAACTAGAACACAGGTAAGCTGTCCCAGCTGAGCTCAGCCCCAATTGCCCACCCACCAAACGATGAGTCAATAAATGTTGCATCACGAAGTTTTGTTGCAAAACAAACATTTGACTGATACATAATCCCTTATTTTCCCTATTTCCAAATTTTCCAAGAAATTCAGACCTACCTGGAATGTGAGCCTGTTAATTAAGAAAAAGAGAGAGAGAGAAAAGGGAACATTTACTAAAAGCATACCATATTCCAAGCACTTTACAAAGCCCTTTATGTGTATTATTATTGAATATTAATATCAATTCTATGATGCAGGTATTACTTCTATTTTACAAAAGAGGAAACAAGCTTAGAGAAGTAACTTGTTGAAATTCATATGGCTAGTAAGTAGCTAAGGCTGATTCAAACTAAACCTTTCTGACTCAACAGTTTCTGCTTTTAGCTGTTAATGTGCCTCATTTATCTTTGCATTGAGAAAGCCTGGCATTTAGTAGATGCCCAATAAAAGTTCATCTAGTAGGTAACAAGCATGTCAGCAAGTGTGTGCAGGGCAAGGTCTGGAGCCCTTGGTTACTATACTTGCTTTATCAAACCCACTGCATTTACGTATCTTGGGTTGCAGTTCACCTCTGGAGATCTCATTTTGCAAATCTTTGGGTGTGTCCCGATCATCTGAAATGTCAACAGAACTCCCCAGATGAATCTGAGTCAGGTGTCTGTAGACTTCACCTGGAGAAAAATTGGGTTATCTGCTAGACACTACACTAGGCTAAGAATACAGAGATGGTGAAGGCCTAGATCCCGTTCTTCAGAAGCTCAAGGTCTAGGTGAGGAAACAGGCATGTAAATACATAAATGCAACTATACACCACCTTTTCCAATTCTTAGGCTGTGAGAAGGGCCACAGCACCACACAAGGGTCAACTAGTTTCCAATCAAGGAATTTCTTACTGCACCACAGGTTCATACGTCTGTTTTCTATTTCTTATTGCTTTTGGGGATCTACAGCTGACCTGCCTTGGCCTACCTCACTTAATTGCGCAAACTGCCTGGTTGTTTATGATTTCATACATCCGTAGGAGCATGAAGTATGCATTTGTAAGGGAATGTGTGTGTGGAAGAATTCACACCAAACTATGAATATTAGTGACCTCAAGACGGGAATAACAAGGGAAGAGAGGAGATCGGTAACTTTCTTTTCTTTGTTAGAATGAGCATGTATTGATTCACAATCTTTAAAAATTAAGTTAAAGTTTCGGAAGGAAGAAGTTACAATTAATTTCATATATTACTATGAAACAGTCTAATGCTGTCCCAAAGCAGGCCTGCACGATGCTGGATATTAACTTTCCCACCCAGTAACTTTCCATTTACTCATTTACGGAAGATGATAAAAACCCATAATTAAAGTTCTAAAATCTATAAACTACCAATTTTAGGTATGAAATCAATTAAGATCAGAATTAAAGAAATATAAACCAAGTATTGCTTAGTAAATAAGTACTAACACTTCTATAATGATTACTATCAATAAAATACTTTTCATATACTATTTAATTTTCACAACTTGATGTGGAATTTCATTTCCATTTTTCAGAGGAAGAAACAAAGTTCAAAGGAGGCTTTGAAATTTTCTCAAGGCATATATATATAATCATTGACTCCAAAGTCATGCCTTTCCAACTATACAATGTTATTTATACATAAATTTTTAAATAACCAAATAGAACCATTTAAGACTAGATTATTTCTAATTATAGTTTTTTAGAAGATATTGAAAACTAAAATCCTTCACTAACAGAGTGTACCTAAAATATATCATTCTGAGTTCCTTATTATATGCAGACACACTGAAAGCAGACTTAGTTCTCACAAACCCTGTTTTCCTTAATGAAAGCACAATGAAAAGTCTGCAGCAGGGAACATTACCAAAGGTAAATACAGGATAATGAATCCTCTTGGGCCCAGTTAGTATTTTAAAATTGCTGAAGTCATCACCAGCCAACAAACAACTTGAGAAATACGTATGAGTTCACTTGTGTAAAAGAGAAAAATATCCTTATATATAGTCATCTCAAGATGCTCTATGTTTGTTTCTTTCAAACTCAGCACACATCAGAATCTCCTAAAGCTCGGCCCCCTGGGTTTCCGGTCCAGCTGGTCTGTGATGGGGCTCGAGAATCTCCACGTCCAACAAGATGGCAGTCAGCGCTGATGCTGCTGGTCCCGGGACCACACTTTGAGAACCACTACTTTATGCCAAGTAACATTATTACAAAATGTAAAGTTGAAATTAAGAATATGCAATTTATTAGGTATCACTCTTGTTACTGGGGAGCCCATCTCCGCTGAGCGGACAGAGCCAGGCTACGTAGAAACAGCTTCACAGCTGATATAAGCAGATCCTCCCGTCTAAGGCTGGAATTAACTAAATGAAGGTCCAGTTTACACATAAGATTGGTGATGTGGTCTTAAGGATTCATTCTTTCTGTAGATTTAATACAGTTACGATCAGTTTCAATCAACATTTCCAAAAGTTCCCCCGGGGAGAACAATGGGTCTTCGCCTTCACAGATTTATAAGCTTTGTCTCAACCAAGATGAGAAAACACTGGGAAAAAAAAAAAAAAATCAATGTTCTTATATGCTCCAAATCTTGAAAGACAGAGAGGTCATCTATCATGGTCAATAAAAAGTACAGAGAAATTTCATAGCTAGAGGTCTCTGAGAATAAGGTAGACACTGTTCCCCAGGGGCCTCATGCTAGCAAGTCTCCTTGGCCTCCCTGTCAGAGGGCGCCCTGCCTGAAGCTCAGTAAGCCCCGAAAACCTGGGAATGCTCCAGTCTGTGTCATCCGTGACCCCCTGTTCAACACTGTCTATCAGAGGCGTGTTGCCTCAGGGAGACTGATCACCTTTCTTACAGGTAATGACAATAGCAGTGGCTAGCATTGCCGGTTTCTCTGCACCACCAGGTGTCAAGGTGACACATTGGTATTGCTCCCTTAGTCACTGCTATCCTGCTACGTACTATGAGAGGTTTCTTCTTCATCACAAATAACCTTTGGAAAGGAGAGAAGTATAAACAGTATATGTGGATGTATCCAATATGGGTTTTTGTGATGACAAGGATCAGTTTATTTAGTGGGACTCACGGGAGGAAATGCTACATAAGTTCATAAAAAGCTATGTCACAGTATCGTTCACTTTGATCACTCACAAAGAAATGTCTGTGAGAGTTTTGCCACTTTTAAGGATCCTACACGGAAAAAGGTCAACTCTACTCGAGCACACAGCCCTTCCACATCTTTAGAGAAGAGTGCTCACACCAAGCTTATTCATTCCCCATTCATTCCCCAAACACAACCTAAAAATCTACCATGTGGTTGATGCTGGGAAGACAGAAACAGAAAATGTTGTTCTGCATCACAGAGGCAGCCTCTAACTCAGACTGAGGGAAGGAACCCTCCCCACAGGAGTGACAGGTATTACACTATTGCTGATGAACAGTCAAATTAGAATTTCCAAATAAAACATGTTTATTTTGAAAGAAGACAGAGGTATGACATAAGACTATGGTATTTCAATGCATTGTTTTACACTAGGCAAAGGTGCCCATTATGTGTGCAAACATACACATACGAAAGAGTTTCTTTGATTCTCTCATGTGAGAATAAAGCTCATATATATAAATATGTATTTATTAGGGATGGGCCATTCAGACACTGAAAGCTTTAACACTTTCCTTCTTAGACATACTTTAGATTTTTTTTTTATGTACACACTACGGAATACAAAGATTTTTTCTTGAAAGGACCGCATCTCCAAATGAGTTACTGCTTATGGATGCTTAGGCTAGCAGCTGGTTTAAGCTAGCAAAAAGGCAGGTGAAATGTTGCAGTTGTATGTATATTTCTGTGTTATTAAGAACTAAAAAAAAAATCTCACCCACATTTATGGTGAGTCTCTAATATGCCTTAATCTACTCTTAAAACTGAAAAAAACAAACATATATTAAAATATCAACGGTAGAGATCCTTAATGCTATGTTTTGACCTTGATAATCCTAGATGCTGCTAAAATCACGTTATTGGAATGGCAGAATAGCATGTGTCTGAGATTTTGTTATGCAACATTAACAAATATTATTAATTTAGTAAACCTAAGACCATAACAATATCTACCATTTATAGCGACATGCCAAGTTCTATGCTGGAGATAAACATATATTAACGTCAATCCTTACAACAAAGTACATGTTATTATGCCCGCTTAGTGATGAGGAAACTGAGGCTCAGAGTATTTGAGAAACTCATCCAAGTGACAAAGCTTGGTAAGTGGTTACCCAAGCTTAACCCAAATGTGGCAGATGGAATGAGAGCCTCTCTATGTAGCTATCAGAGGGCTCTGGTACAAGGCAGAAAGACTTGAGAAACTGGCAGAAGTCGGGAGAAGGCAGATAGCACTGGCGACCCACCAAAGAATGTGCCACAGAACAGGCATTTCATGGTATCTCACTACAGCTTTTATTATGCACGCTAAAATTATTATAGTTCACATCAAGATCCAGAGCATGTAATCCTAAAATGGACCCTAATGAGACTCTGCAACAGAAAGCCATAAAAAAAGAAATGGCCAGTACAGTGGCTCAGGCCTGTAATCCCAGCATTTTGGGAGGGGAGGCAGAAGGATCGCTGGAGGCCAGGAGCTCAAGATCAGCCTGGCAACATAGTGAAATCCCCATCTCTACAAAATATTAAAATATTAGCCAGGTCTGGTGGTGTGTGCCTATAGTCCCAGCTACTCAAGAGGCTGAGGCAGGAGGATCGTTTGAGCGCAGACATTTGAAGTTGCAGTGAGCTATCATCGGGCCACTGCACTCCAGTCTGGGTGACGGAGTAAGATCTCTTCTCTAAAAAATAAAAATAAAAAAAAAAAAAGAAGAGGAAATAAAACAAAAGTAGAACTTATTTTTAGAAATAGCTGTGGAATTTGTATTTCATTGTTCTAAAACTCTCAGGGAGGAAGTTCTTCTGAGCAATCTGCTTTTTCAGACAGCTCAAGGTTTATCCTTTAAGTACCAAAACCATTTCATCTGGGATAGAAATGATTATATAATGTGTACCAAATTTTCCTATATTTGACGCAGCATTTTAAATAAATCTGCTCTGGGAATTCAGCACCAGTGCTCTAAGCACCAAAGTACTGTATGTATGTACTGTATGTACTGTAGCCTGCAGGAGCCTCAGAAACACATCCACAAGGTTTTCCTCCAGTAATTGAAGACTTCCTTGCTTTGAATGTTCATGTATGGTTTTGCAAGCTTTTCCTCCATCGGCTGTCCAAATATCTCTGCCTTTATAAAGATTAAGGCATTAATCTCATTAATATTTCCAACTAGCTTAGAATAATCAATAAATGTAAATAAGTTGAATTAATGACCTTCAGGGAGTAGAAGATAAAAATTCAGCAAGATTTATTTAGTGAAATCTATTTTCACTGTTCAGAGATTTCCTATGCTTAAACCTGTTTAGTAAATATCTCCTAAAAGGCTACCATGTACCAGCCAGGCAAGTCTCAGGCACTGAAACCAAAGTGATGGAAAGTCTGGTGCAAACTCCATGCCCTCGAGGAGTGAAGAGTCTAGTGAAGAGATCAGGCACGAACCTCATGAGTTTCTCTCATTACCTGAAATGCTTCAGAGATTAATTCCCGTGAGACAAACTTTGCAATGTATACAGCCTGGTTTTGGACCAGAAAATGGTAAGAGTGTTAAAACAAAACAGTAAACAATAGGTAAGTAAGTTCTTAAATGAAACTAGCACATATCTACGTGTTCATTTTGAAAATCAGAGCCAAAATATCTTTTTAAACTGGCAGAAGAACACAAATTTCCTGGTTAGCTACCTTTACTCACTCATACTTAGTAGGGCCAACTCCAGCTGTGTGTAATAAACTTTGCGTGTGTGTGTGTGTGTGTGTGTGTGTGTGTGTGTAAAACATAATAACCACATTGGATTGTAGTTCTAAAGAGAATCTTAAAATATTATTGGGAAGATAAAAGGGAATGAGCTAAAATTATTTGTTTATCTGCTTTTCCTATATAACCATCTTGTTCGATGTTTTAGCCAATAGTTGGATGATACCTGGCACAAAGCAAGCACTCAATGAATATTTTTTAATGAATTAACTAATGTCAATCAGGTTCTTTGTGGTATACGTTCCACCCTCCGAATGAATACTTTTTAAACGGGGCAAATCTTGGGAGCAGAAAGGCTAATCAATTTATAACAAGTATTACTGAATGAAGGAGTAGGATCTTTTTCTGGGGTTCTACTTGGCCAACTGTAACTTGCCCTTTAAAATGCCCTTTAAAGCCATCTCACCTTTGCCGGAGAAACTAATTATATTTGTCCTCAGATTATTGATGACTTACATAGTATCAGATCAGTGGTCCTTCAAAAGGGACCAATTTTGCCACCCCTGCAAATCCCCCAGGGACATTTGGGGGTACCTGGAGATACTTTCAGTTGTGGGTATAAGCCAGGGATGCCGTTGAATACGCTACAATGTGTTACACAAGACAGTCCCTGACAATGAAGAATCATCTGGCCTAAAATGTCAAGCATGCTGCAGTTGAGAAACCCTGGGTTAAAGCAGGTCATCACATTGGTTCAAGAGAGAGGTTAGTGGCAGATTGGAAAGCCTGGAGCTTTTCAGAGTTACAGATTCAAATTCTGGCTCTACCACTCTGCCCCAGTGAGACTTCTTATGACCTTCCGTCTCCCCATCAAGAAAATGGCACTAATAATGTCTACTCTGTAGGGCTGTTGTGAAGAGTTAATGAGAATGTAAATAAGATATATGACATATAGTAGATAGATAAAGGGTATTAATAGCTATTCTTACTATTATATGAACACTTATTGTTTGATGCCAACATTCCTGCCAACCACAAAAAGAATTTTAAAAATGATAAGGCTTAACAACTTAAACAAAATCTCAGAATTTTTAAGCTGGAAAAAAATCTTAGATATCCAACTAAATACTTTCTTTTATACCCAAGAAAACTGAGGTTCAGAGGGACTGACTTACCCAAGATTACATAGCAAGTCAGTGGCAGCTCACATAAAATAATCCAAGTGTTTTCTTCACCACCATTTTACTGCTTATGCATATATATATAGGCTTTTCTTAATTCTTAAACTATGTCATTATTTATGAAGGTGTCATAAATTTAGTCAATTTGAATATAAGATTATTATGCTTGCTAATAATGTATATGATAGTATGATTACACCATAAAATAACTAAGATTTATTCAGATATGTACCTACCTTAAAATGCCCACAGCCTGTTTGAGCTAATATTTGGAATCTGCCATAATGTTTCACTACCATCCTAACAAGTTCTGTTATCACTCACGATAGTCTACTTTTTAAATTACTATCTCATAAAATCAACATGAAAAATTATTCATTTCTGGCTTAAATATTTACATGAAGAACATATTTGGGAAAAGAGTCTGCACAAACACATAGAAGTTGACACACTAGAAATAAATAGAAAAAAAATTATTTTCAACATCACCTAAGTGATTTTCAGTAACCTAAGAAAAGTACTTAAGGCAGAGTGAGCAATTTTGTCTCTGAATGTAGCAGAGGGTTTCTTTATTCATAATGCTCAGTGAAGGCAGGTAATCATATAGTCTGGGGGAGTCTAATCTGTCTCACTTTTCCGGAGCCATAAGATAACACGCCTTAAAAATGTTCATCCTCTCTGGCCCTGAGTAGAAAGATGTTCAACTCAGTTTAAATAATCACTGAAATTACTTTTCTTATATACCAAGAAACAGGGCGATTATTTTCTGTATAAGTAACCACAGCAATTTTAAAAAGCAAAGGAAAATAACATGCTTAAAAGAATGAGAAATGATAAAAGAAAAAAACATATATAGGGAAATGATGTTATCTATAGCTAAAAAAGAAAGAATTTAGCTACAGAAAACCTGTATAAGACTAAAAGGCTCTAACAATATACTAAATCAAATGTTTTCTAAAGGTCTCTCACAGATTATTAACCTGAGCTATAAACATGAAGCAAATAAATATATTAGAGACTAAAATTCTGAATTATGTTCTTTTCTTTAAATGATACGGTATTACTGCATAAGTGATAAAGACAGATTGGCATTACTTTTGTTATTTTGGTTGACTAAAAAGGACATTTCAGTCTACTGGATGAGAAATTTAATTAATTTCTAAAATCTATCTAAAGACTCACTTTTGGAAGCTAGCGGATGACTCAGAATATGTTATAAATATTTCATAGAGAAGAATTATTTCACAATGGTTAAAAATTAAGTCAGCACATGACTTAATGGAATGAAAGCATGGATTATACATGCCACTACTTAATTGTCTCAGCATATTTAAATTATCCCTGAGGCCTACAAGTTAAGTATTACTAAGTATAGTACATAAGCACCAATAAGGGACAGATCAAAACTCTAAATGGTATTAAGAAGAAGTTAATGGTCTTCACTGGGTTTATAAAATGGATTCACGTTAGATGGTTAATTCCAATAATTTACTCAATGGTACCCACCCCTCAAAGCACATTCATTTTGAATAAGTACTGATAATATAATTAGCTGTTTTCAAAACAGCAACAAATGCATCTGCAGTTAGCAGGAAGAACACAAGCTTTGCAAACAGAGCTTGAGTTGGTCACTTACTACAAGCTCTTAGCCTCTCTGAGCCTCGGTTTTCAAATCTGTGAAATGGAAAATAATATCACCTACATAACAAAATTTTGTAAAGAGGCTTGTTAAATAATGCATAGCGCCAAACACACTGAGAGTGCTCAATAATTTCATTCATTCAGCTAATATTTGTGGCGCTCCAAATATATGCCAGGCATTGTTATAGATACTGGAAATAAACCAGGGAACAAAACAGACAAAAATCCCCGCCTTCTAGGAGATTATTTTCTAGTGCACATTAATTTTACCTTGTTCTGGGCACAGTGTTGGGTACTTTGGGATGAATAAAAGAAAGAGCCCCAGAACAGGCCAAAATATTTGATTCAATAAAGAAGATTAAATTACAGTAATCATAGTATATGAATTTATGGAAAGAGAAATCCTATGACAAGGCATGGTGGCATGAGTTAGAAGATGGCAGGGGAGAAGAAGGAAAGCTTCCCAGAAGAAAAAGCATTTTAAATGAGCCTTGGGAAATGTTTAGAATCCTGATGGGAGAAATTTCTAGATTTTAGAAAAGGTAATACAAATAAAGGTATGGAGGCTAGAAACTCTACGTTTATTTAAGTAACACTGAGTAGTTTAGAATAGCTGGGGTTGCAGGAACAAATTAAAGAGTGATGGGAAATTAAATGAAAATCTATGTCAGGACCATATCAAAGAACTTAATTGCTAAGATGAAGAATTTACGAATTTTGTAAGTGTGAAGGAAATGGGGAATTATCAAAGACATTTGAGTAGAGTGTGACAGGCTATGGGCATTGAAAAGACTTGTTTGCAGGAAGTGTGAAAGATACATTGAAGTGAAGGAGAAAAGGAAGGAGACTCATTTGGAAAAACAGTAAAATGCACAATTTACCAGGGACCTACCAAGGAGTAGGATTCCAAAGGCCTCTCTGAGCGCAGCTCTGTAACAACGGCAATCCCAACGGTCAACACAACAAACCTGGCATGAGCCACGTTCTCATATTCTTCACTTGGTCCTACACCTGTGCTGGCTCCTCTTCCATCCTCTGCCTGTTACTACATCCTTAACACTATGTACCTTATCCACATACTCCTATCATCAACCCATCCATCTGACCATGACTCACACCAAGCAGGCAGAGAATATGTGACATGCTTACTTTATAACAAAGTGTTGAATACTTGGGACAACCATACTCCCTCTTTTACACTCGCCAGGCTCAAATGAAATATGACAATTTGGGAATGGATAGTCAGCTTGGAACTCAAAGTAAGAATTACTTTTCAAAGTTTCCATACCCTATCGAAAGCATTTCACTTTTCTCTTAGCCCTTGGTTTAGGGATCTTAAAAGTATAATAATGCTCCAGATTCAGGCATTTTTTTCCCTACCTTGACAAAGTAGAAATGTTGATTTCTTAGCTAAAGGACATCACAGGTAAGTAGAATCTTTGTGAAGAAAACATCTGAGAACACCTCTCTAGGAAAGAATTTAATGAAGAAAAGATAATTAAAATTTTTAACTATAAACTTCTATATATTAATATCGCCTATTTAAGGGGATTTAAAATGTTTAAAAATCATGCTAAGCAATTATGAATCCTATAAATTGAAGAAAAAGACTTCACAACCTTTTGGGATAATTCAAAACTGATTTTCATGTTCTTTCTCAGAGCCAAGAACATTACATCTCTTCCTTAGCCTACGTAAAGTTAAAGAGTTGAAAACTTGTAAGTTTGTTTTACTAACAGAAATGTAATTGTACTCATCTTCCTCATTCAAAAAGGCCTTAAATTGAATAAGAAGATTTTAGGAAAATAAATTAAGGAGCATTTAATTAAGGCCTATCATCAGTACCAGGCCCTAGCAGATGTAATCAACAGGAAATGAATGGGAAGTAAAGCTCAGAAACTGCAATAATCATGTTTGATGTTGTTCAGTGTTTGTTAATTTAGGACAATGTCTTAGAGTAAGAGCTTAATAAATAATTTTGAGCAAATTAATATTTTATGTATTTCATATTTCCAAGCCATTAAATTTTTTAAAAAACCTATTTAGGTAACTGAGTTTTATCAATATAGATATATAAACTACACTAATTTATTTGAATATTTTGCTCTCGGGGCTTTTTTTCCCAATTTTTTTTCATATTATAGATAACACTGTAATGAACATAACTTATAAATCTTCACATAAAATTCAGATGATTCTTTAGAGTATATTTCTAATGCCAGTATTATTGGGTCAAAGGCTACGAATACTCACAGGTTTTAATACATATTACCTTACTATTGTCTCAAATAGTTGTATTATCTACCCTTTATTGAGCAGCATAAAAGAAGATTCCATTAAGGCCACAACTCTTTTACAAAACTAGTATCACTATTACTTCTTACTCTTCAAAGCAATAAAAAGTATTGCCCCTCTGGCTAAAATGATTTCTGAAATGAAATAAATCTAAGATAATAGGGACAGAATAACATTTTCAAGAAAAAAATGCACTCACAACAAACCTCCCCTAAGTGATAAGGAAAGCTTCTCAGCTGCTGTAACTATGGACCAGGAATAGTGATAACATCCAGTGCACATATAATTGTTCCTAGACTTGATAAATCAATTCTCTTTTTTTCAAGCAGTATTAAATTCATCTTCATCAATGCACTGTTATTTTAAGAATTTCCAAATAATCTTGCTTGCAGCATTTTCTTTGATTTTTCTTCATCAAAAAAACTATTTTCACCTCTATCAGACAATAAGTAAAACATGGATGGCTTGAATACATGGACATTTTTAAACCCTTAATATAAAAAAAATTCTAAGAAGTATATTGGCCTAACAGATGAGTCATCTTTGTTTTACTATAAATTATAATCACATTTTGAGCATTTTCCTTCATTTTACTGACGATAGCAAACTACGTGATTTCCTATCCAATTCACGAAGCATGAGAAGCATTCAGTTTTTGCTGAGCCAAGGTCAAAGCGACCACATCCTGTTTCACATTCTCCATCTTTTCCACACAACTGAACAAGGGTTAAATTAGCAGTTGCAATGCTATTTTTTAAACTCCCTAAAACTTTTGAATGTTGGTAAGTTCTTTTCCAATACGTATAACGTGATCCCATTTTAATAAAAACAAACTATCTCAATGCAGGTATGCATATGCGTTTGTAATGAGAACAGAAAACAGCCCAGACCGCAGCGAGGGCTCACCCTGTGGCACTGATTGAGTTACTCTGTTACAGTCATCATGTGTTACATGTTTGCTCTTAAGAAGTCAACACACACATTTCGGCGATGCTATTCTTCACGGAAACACGACCTAGCTGATTTAAAGGCTGCCCCAACACGGTGGGCCCCTAGCCGTGCTGGCGCATCTTGCAAAGCTGATGAAAGTCAGAGCCTTGCTCTGAGCCCACAGACTTGTTTTTCACCATGAGCAGAACCAGCATGAAACAAACGCAAGAAGAAACTTCGGTCTTATTCAGAGCACATTCTGAACACCTGAGCTGACGTGCCCTCGCGTGCAAGAGCAGTTTAAACGCTCTTTCTACAGGCAGAGTCCCCAGACAAGGGACTTTCCGTTCACTAGCCAACCAGTGTCTCTGCTGACACGGGACATCAGAACTACGCGCTTCACAGTGCAAAACACAGGGTGCCCCAAACAACAACGAAGTTCTTCAGAGTTGCTGTTTGCAAGGACGAGCGCGGGCTGTCTGCAGCACAGACTATTCTGAGCAAGCCCCGACACGAACACCCCTTTCCTCCCAGGGAATCCACTCGTGGGCATTCACTGGGCTCAAGCTTCAGCACCTGCCCTCCATCACCTTCGAGGCAGGCAGCCAACATTTCACAACGAGTGACAAGGGGCCCGCGCGCGCGTGCGTGTGCACAGTGCGCCTTTCCACAGACCCCAGCGTGCGGGACAGAGACAGGACGCCCCTTCAAAAACCAAAGAGCTGGAAACGGTGTCATCCCTCCCCTGGCCCCACCCCCGCCCCCTGTCGTTCAAGTTCGCCGACGGCCGAGAGCTGCGGTTCCGAGCCACGTGATCACACCCCGTCGCGGCCGGGGGTCGGCGGGGCGGGCACAGGGGGCAGAAACGGGAAGAGAGCGGGCGACGCGCGGGCAGCGGAGCGGAGGCTGGGACGCCGCGTCGCGCTGTCGCTCTTACCGGGTCCGCCCTCGCGCTCATCGCAGCATGACGGTCACGGATCCCGAGTGCCAGGGCAGAGCCGAGCGCGAGCCCGAAGAGCAGGGGCCGGTTACGCTTCCCAGCCAACTTGGCGGGCGGGGGGGCGGAAATCACGTCCCAGCTCCCAAACTCAGCGGCCGGCGCCGGAGCCGACAGCGCCCACGGCCCAAGTCGGCTTCTCCCCTGCCCCGCCCCGCTCTGCCGGGACAGCCAATCGCCAGCCGCCCCGCCTCCCGTGACGTAAAAGGGGCGGGGCCTGGCGGCTGCAGGGCTGCCCGCCTCCAGCTGTTGGACAGAGCCGCCTGCACCCAGCCCAGGTACCCCGGTGCCCCGGAGCCCTCACTGTCCCACCTCTGACTGTCACCTTGCAAGTACAGGCTGCCTGCCCGCAGCTGAGCGTCTCCTTCATTCTTGTTTTGCTGCGGTTCTCACCATGCACTCATTTACCTAAACCTGAAACACTTGACCATTATTATTTTTTGGCGGGTACAGAGATCAAATTTTAAACATTTAATGTTACTGGTTTTATAAAAAAGAAAAGAAAATGAGAAAAAGATCACAATTCTGATGTTGTTGTTGTTTTGTTTTGTTTTTCAACTTGCCATTCTAGTCTCTCACTAAGGGTAATCCTTCCAGGATCTGTTTGCTTAAAAGTCACAACTTTTTCTTTTTAATTTTACTCTGAAATATATTTCAGCAACCTCTTTGATCTCTCAAAACTTCTGACCAACTAAGTTCTTTGAGCAGGAGAAAGGGCCATTTAGAGAAGGCAGAACCAAATATTCAGAACAAAACCTAATGATCACTGGCTGCTAATTGTTTTATCCTACTGAAAAAATAAATAGTGGGGCATAAACCTCCGCAACTCTCCTATGTTGTGCTTCTGTGTTTCATTCTCTCAAATGTGTAGCAACAGTGAAGAAAACTAAATGATCATACAAACGTTTGACTGTTAATGAAATGCTCACCAGGACAGACAAGCTGGTTGGGAGGCTGGAAAACTCTCAGACCAAGAGAGGCCAGACAAGTTCTAGCACCCACTGAGAATGTGCCCCTGCCAGATGAGGAGAAACAAGTTCTGGGTGTGGCTTCCTGCCAATCCCCATGAGGGAAGCCTCCTTCTGCAGGCAGGGGCAAATCCCTAGAGCTTAGTCAAAGCCAACTCTGGGAATAAACCCAATCTAGTGGAGTACACTGTCATTTACATGGCCTCTGAAATTCCTGGACCTGCCAGCAGTCATGTGACTGTCTCTAATATGATTTAAGATGAAACAAATTTCCTGTCTGATAATCAACCTTCTTAAGGAGATTTAAAACTACAGCTGGGCCTCTCTGAACTTCCCCAGTCAGCACTGATGTTGTAACCTCAGCAGAGGGCCTTCCTGGGAAGATTCACACCAGGACAACTCAGGCATGTAGCTGGCATTTGCAGCCTGTTTGGGTTACTTAAATGAGTGGTTCTAACCAGCCACACATGAGAGTCAACTGGGGAGTTTGATGCCAAAGCCCCACCCACCCAGGCCAATTAAACCGGAATCTCTGGGGGTGGAGCCCTGGCAATTTCTGTCTTTTTTTCTCAAGCTCCTCTAGTGCAACATGGGTTGAGAATCACTGGCTAAGACTTAAGTTACTGTCTCATAGGAAAATCTGTGTTATATTTAAGTTAAAAAAAATGCAGTAGCAGAATGATGTGAAACATTTTGTAATGGAACCACTTATCCCTATATATAGTCTTTATATATTTGTATATTTTAATATAGACATAGAAAATATGTGAAGATACACATCAAAATTGTTTTCTCAGAAAGGAAGGATAGTGAGGGGAGATTACTAGCTTTCTATTTATGTCTGTATCATTTAACTGAATAAAAGGAGGACGTATCCCTTCTACAATTTAAACATAATGAATCAAATTTTTAAAATTAATACTTGTAAGTGCCATGAAGTTTATCGGGTGAGGTCAGGAGGTGGCGTGATACATGGAGAATTGCCGTCATACAGATGAAGCTTCGCTTGCTCACCTCCTGCTGTGTTTGTCCTCCTGTTTGCTATTTTGACTTTAGCCAGGGGCATGTCCTCTATTTTTCCATTAGAACATTTCCACTCATATTTTTAGCCCACTGGAATGACAAACACTATGTAAAACTTTTGCTAGCCCCTCTGTCCCATGAGCAGAATTTATTCCCTATCTCCTACACTCCTGTAACACCTGATTCACACCTCCATTGTAAACATTTATATTAGGACTTCACAAACTGGTAGAGAGAGGCTCTGTGTTGGCATTTTAAGGGAGAATTTGAAAGATGATTCTATTAAATGACAAATTGGAGCTCTACTTAGAATAATTTTAGTCCCACAAGGACTAAGGTTGTTTTTGGTAGGCCAATCAAGTTTCCCTGGAGTTTGAGTAAGAATGAGTAAGTCCCAAGAGTTTCCTGGGTCTCCCATGCTAATCAGCTTCTGGTCTGCCGCCTGACTAGCCTAGGCATGACTGAACCCAGCTGTGAACACAGCAGAGCCTCAGAAAGAAATAAGAAGGCGACCAGACATACTGGCTCACACCTGTAAACCCAGCACGTGGGGAGGCTGAGGCAGGAGGATTGGTTGAGCCAAAGAGTCCAAGACCAGCCTGGGCAACAAGCTAGACCCCGTCTCTACAAAGAGTTAAAAAGTTAGCCAGGTGTGGTGGTGTGTTCCTGTAGTCCCAGCTACTCAGGAGGCTAAAGCAGGATCACATGAGCCCAGGAGTTGAGGCTGCAGTGAGCTAGGATTGTGCCACTCCACTAAAAAAAAAAAAAAGAATAAGGAGAAGCAGGAGCATGCAGGTTAGGTACAGAAAACTGTGCACCCTGCATTTTTGAAACCAAGATGACATTGCCATCTAGGAGGAGGTGGTTGGCAGACAGTTGGAAAAGCACACCTGAAGCTCATAAGACAAAGAAGTTTGGAAATCCCCAGCCCAGAAGCCATAACTAAATCCACGAATATGAATGCAGTTACCAGGGCAGTCCTTGGAAAGATCACTTACACCTGGGGTAAAGAAAATCAGAGACGAGCCACACAAGAGTTTAAAAACACTTTTTTTTAATTTAAAAGAAAATTTTTAAAAAGAAGAAAAAAGCCAGAACAATAGCAACACCTTGAGAGAGGAGTTCCCAGTAGTAGGCAGTGGCCACCAAAGTCACTTCCATCATAGAGAATGAGAGGGAAACAGTTGAATTTGACAACTGCACTGTGACCTATTCCTGCTCTTCTATCTGGCCTCCTCCTTCTCTTCCAGTCTGTTCTCTTCTTCCGGTCTGGTCTATTCCTCCTCTTCCAGTTTGCTCCCAGGCTATGATGTTTAACGTTCAGACTAATTTGAGTCATCTGTCATCTAGAAGACACATTTCCTGAACCCACAGTGAGTGTAGAGCAAGGCAAGTAAGTATTTCTCTGTTCACCAAAATGATGTTCCTTAAAAATGATGTGTTTATTAAAGTTCCATCAATCAAATTTTATTTCAAATGCCCTAGAGATGTTCTTTGTTAAAGAGAAGCCTGGTGATGAATCCTTTCATAACTTCAAATTTTATGTTCCTTTTCATATAAACAGGTAGTAATGATGTGCAACATACCATGTGAGTCTGCTAGGGTCTGAGTGGTTCTTTACCTAGTCCCTTGATAGGTTATGAGTTTGCATAAAATTCATTTGCTATCATTAGCATATGGCCTTTATAAGAACTCTTAAAAATGTTTTGTGTGTGTACAGTCTCTTAACCCAGCTTTTGCAATTGCTAAGACAGATGGGTTATATTATCCTTTTATGTACTTTCCATTTACATAGTTTATGCTAAAATCCTTTCGATATTTTAGATAACATTTCTTTGCACAAAAACAGATTAGAATAAAATGAGTTCGACAAAAGTTAATTTACAAATGTGTCTGTGTTCTTCATCTGCTAATTTTTAAAACTTGCTATCTTTAGCATACATTACAGTTTTTACTGTTCGTTCTTCCTACATCCCAGCATGTCAAGTGGATACCTCTGTTTTACCATCAAAGAAAGTCGGGACATGATTAGCCTTATTGAATCCTGTTCTGATGGTAGCAGTTGTCCCGACCCGCGGGTACGTTATTTGCAGAACCTGGAGAAGGGAGCGGGAGTTGGATGGGACAAGAGTCGCAAGAGATGGAGACAAGACAGTATTCTGATCAAGTCTCGTTTATTGAGCATGAGGTTACAGCTTTTATAGACAAGCGAGAGGGGAACACCCAGTCATAATGCAAATTAGGTGAAAAAAGGACTGGCCAGTCGGGAAGCATTTGGGGAGTTACAGCTTGCAGTTCTCAATTAGGTCCGGTATGGAAATGAGGCATCCAGAAGCATCCAATCAGGGGATAGCAAATGCAAA